>VUQG01000735.1:15219-28985 GCA_015106755.1 Etia nguti | reverse complement strand
TACTAATTCACTGCCAATGCACTTTGCTCATCATTTCTCCTTTTTAAGGCCTTTTTGCTTACTTTTGCTTACCCTGCTTTGCCTGTAAAACTTCGAGAGACTACGGGGAAAATCTCTGTCTCCCTCTGGCCGACTGGTTTGGCATGATCCCGCCGGCCACCATGTCCATGAGGGTCTCCATGCGACACCGCTACGGCATCAGTGTAAGGCCAGAATTTGATTTTTTTAAATGTATATATCTTTCACTTACTTAGCCCTCAGCCATTCAGTTATCTGTTGCACTAATACTTTTGAGAGGAGTTTGTTTAAACTTTTTTAAAGTTGCTTTTATTTGTGTTATTTATTTCTTTGCCTATTGACAACCCTAAAACATGTGCAGCCTGGTAATCAGCTACTGGGGTCTTTCACCTCTTACATATTAACATAAAATAACTGGTCTGGTTAGCCACTTGCTGACCAAATGTCACTGTGTTTTGTTTTTAGGGCACCATGTGTAATGATTGCGTGCTTTCGACATTCTGTATGGCCTGTGTCTGGTGTCAGATGTCCAGAGAGATGAAGAAACGAAAGCTCCCAGTCGTTATGGTTACTACTAAAAACTTGTAACCTCTTCCCTCGCTCATCATCATGTCTGGGGCCACCATCCTCATGGGGTCTTAGTTGCACAGTACACTTTAAACAGAAGCCCTTTGAGAAAGATTAGTGTAAATAGAAATAGTCATCATTTTACTGAGTGCTGTAGTACAACTGTAGCCTTCCAATCTCATTGAAGTTAGGAAACTAAAATGAAGTAAATGAAAACTGTTTTTTAACGTAATTAAACTGTCATTAACTATCTTAAATTGTGCTTTTTAAATTTTATTTTAAAATTTTCCCTTTGAGAGAAAAAAAATACTTCACACCAAATGTTTATAATGACCACTTATTAGCCAAAGAATACTTTAACTTGAGTTTAAAAGGGGCATTAAAAGTGTGTTTTTTGTGTAATCTCACACACTACTAGTCAAGGCAGTATTTTATTTTTATCTGGCATAGTGAGAATTTTAAACAGATAAACTTAAATTACACGAAAATCCAAAAACTGTTCTTGCATTTTTTTGTCAATAAAATTAAGTAAAATGCACATGACATGCTCTTATTTCTCTGTGTTCATACAGCAAACTGTTAAGAGAGGGTAAACATACAAATATATAAAAGTCAATTTCAAAAATACATAAAAGAAAAAGGGTTCGGTTACCTTTAATAAGTGCTTTAAAAATGTAACACAACCCCTGACAGTCACACTCTTCACATAACATACATGCAACTCAGTCACACTCACCAGCCACTTTATTAGGTACACCTGTTCAGCTGCTCGTTAACACAAATATCTAATCAGCCAATCACATAGCAGCAACTCAGTCAAGACCACCTGCTGAAATTCAAACCGAGTATCAGAAAAATGATTTAAGTGACTTTGAATGTGGCATTGTCGTCATTATTATCTGACAGACTGTATTTCAGAAAATGCAGATCTGCTGGGATTTTCCCCACACGATCATTTCAGTTGTTTACAGAGAATGATAAAAAAAAAAGAAGAAAAAAATTCAATATCTCTGGGCAAAAATGTCTTGTTGATGCCAGTGATCAGAGGAGTCTGACCAGACTGCTTGAAGATGATTGGAAGGCAACAGTAAGTGAAATAACCATTTGTTACAACCATGTTATGCAGAAGAGCAGCTCTGAATAAGTGAAAGCTTGAACAAGCAGATGAGCTATAGCAGCAGAAGACCACACTGGATGCCTCTTTTTTTTATTGTTTTCTTCTTTTTAAAAAAAATAATTTTGATTATGTAGTAGTAGTAGTAGTAGTAAAAGTAGTAATGGCAGAAATTAGTTGGGTGCCAGGCAAAAGCATGTGCTAGTTTACTGATGTTGATATTTTGGTAAATTCAGCTGACATTTTTCCAAGGGTCTATGATCCTGACAGAAGGTTCTTCCACTGTGAGATGGTTTTTTTTAATCCTGTCCCTTCTGGTAGGTTTTGCAATCAGAATTATAACAAAACAAATATAACAAAAGGACAGATAGAAAAGCGCAATGTATCACCAACTGACGCACCTGTAAGAAAAAACAAAGGGAAAAAAACAGTTCACTCAGTATATGAGGACATGCATTTATGTATCTAAGCTGCAGAGAGTTTTGTAGTTTCTTATGTTATGTAGTGCAGTTTCTGTACTGAGTTTGGGAGAGTTAGGCTGATCCTGAGTTTAGATATTATAATCAATTTTAACTGAAAGTTCTCAAGAAACTATGAGCTGTCAGTGCCACACAACAGGATTAAATTCAGAAAACTGATTAAAGGTTTATCTTGAGTGAAGAGATGATAAAGCTGTGAAGAAAGAGCAGCATGATGGTTGTTCAGTTGAACCCTTTAATACGATATAGGTCATTAGTTAGATCAACCATTCCCAAAGTCAAGAGTGCTACGCCCCATTTAAAAACCAGAAAATCCTATTGGATCCCCCAGTTTTAAATCTTCACGCTAATCTGAATACAGAGAGTGATGGATTTCCACGAAAAAACATTAAAAAACAGGCTGTTGGCTATAAATCGCTAATGCTGCTCAGTCATATGAAAAGCGTAAAGGACAATGTGTGACCCACCTACCACTGGGACACAAACTTCAATACAAAAGCAGTAAATTTTAGGTGAACTACCACCTCCTATTACAGTTTTAATTCACTTTCTATATAAATAAATAGAATTATATAAATATGCAACTGTACATATGTGTGGGTAATTGGAAACTGGGTTCATGTTATTACCTAGGCCCACCTGCAGTTTGGAGAATCATCTGTTTCTATGAAGGATTTCCACTCTTTGAACAAATATTAAAGTCTTGGTCCTTTAGCAGAGATGTGTTAGAGCTCCATCTGGTGGTTGACTTTTGTTGGAGATTTTTTTTTTTTTTTCTTTTAATTTAGCTTGAGACAGGTACATGGTTTCTTATTGTTCTTGAGATTTGTGTCTCTGATATATCTGGGGAAGGGAAAAGATGATGAGTTTTCTTGATCATCTGAGTGGTGTAAACTCCATCTATAGCAAAGAGAAAAGTACATACTGTAATCTTGCATGGAGTGTTTTCAATTTTCAGTGCCAGGTCTATCCATTACGGGGTCCAGCAGAGCATTAAAGTCTCCCATTGTCATTTTTAAGCTAATAATATATTTGTAAGTGATTCTTCGGCATGATTTTTTTTATCTTCTGGTTATTATCCTTTATTTCTTGATGCATTCTCATTCATCCAGGAAAGTAAATCTCCAAAAGTTGATTCTGTTCATCTGGACGTAGCGTTTTGTGGGAGAAACGTTTCGTCACTCATCCAAGTGACTTCTTCAGTCTCAGCTGACTGCAGGTTTCCCCAATCTTATAAACAGTACATTTGCATAATGACTGAAACCAGCCCACTGAAGGAACAGTGGGCTGGGAGGTCAGTTCCTTAATCTTAATTATGCAAATTCTCATGACCATTGATCAACAACCACTGACCAAAACCCACTGATCAAAGACCACTGATCAATGGCCATGAGTACCATTCACAAAGAGTTGGGGAATGGCTGCAATCACAGCATTGTAAGATGGCGAAAGATGTACCCTTAGGCCCCCTCCCAGACCTCCCAGCCCATTGTTCCTTCAGTGGGCTGGTTTCAGTTATTATGCAAATGTACTGTTTATAAGATTGGGGAAACCTGCAGTCAGCTGAGACTGAAGAAGTCACTTGGATGAGTGACGAAACGTTTCTCCCACAAAACGCTACGTCCAGATGAACAGAATTTTGGAGATTATCCTTTATTCATTTTTGGTGCCTGCCTGTCTCCAGTCCTTCCTTCATTTGATTTTTATTCCGTTTGCTGTTTTATGTGTGAATGGTTGTCCGTCTCTCTGTGGTAGCCCTGCGACAGACTGATGGCCTGTCCAGGGTGTACCCTGCTTCTCAGTCGATGGCAGCTGAGATAGGCACCAGGACCCCCGCGAGGCTGAAGTGGAAAAGTCGGTTATTTGGAATGCGGCATCATGTCTAGTATTTCTGACCCTAAAAGTCTTGTTGATGATTTCAGGATACATGCAACAGCTGTTTGTATTGTTAGTTAGAAGGACAGAATATCAGAAAATGCTATCTTATGCTAGCTAAGACCCCATGGAAGCCCATTTCCACTTAACAGAAAACATACATTTACTCATAAGTCAGAATTGTTAGATGTTCAGTTTAATGTATGGACTTGAAATTCACTTTAAAGTGAGTTTGTTTTTACTCCATGCCATACTCTTCACTAATTAGGCAGCATCCAGATTTCTCTAAAATTTCAGACAGTGGACAAAACAACAATTTAATTTGCTATTTAATATGACATCATATGAATTACTGATATAGCAGTAACCTAATGAAACTTACATCATGTTTTAGTGTAAGCTGTAGCTCTGATATATAAATGAATCTCTATACTATCTCTAAACTTCAAAATTAGCTTGACAGGTTTAAAATGAATTGCAGTGCAGTGATATTTCTATGGAAGAAACTGGAGTTTTATTAAAGCAACAAATCCAGTCAACACTGTCTAAGGAGCTTGGAAACAAAGCTGCTGGACTTCTTTAAATTTCGCAAAGATGTTTCACGTCTCATCTAAGAAGGTTCTTCAGTTCTAAAAGCAAGTACTGGAGAGTCCCATGTATTTTAAACCTATTTTAAACCTAGTGCTAAGGGGTTGTCCTCCCACTGGAGGATTGTTGACCCACTATTGATAATGTGCCTAATCACATGAGCCAAGATGGGAAAAAAGTCATGGATTATCTGATTATCATCAGAGGTTTCAGGTGAAACCACCACCTTGCCTCACCCTATCATTTGACCTATTGAGGTCCCCTGAGGCAAGATGTGAGTGGGGCTTGAGGTGGCTGGGAAGGAATGTCAAGATTGCATTGTAGGTGGCAGACAGTTGGTGTTGTAAGCCACCCCCTCTGATGGCTGTTCACAGTGGACATAGATGGCTTCTTTCACTCCTCTTTCAAACCATCTGTCTTCTCAGTCCAAAATGTGAACACTGGCATCCTCGAAATAGTGACCTTTATCTTGTACTGAGAACCTACACAGACATCCAGTCATCGCAAAAACGCACTTATCGGACTGGAGAGTTCTGCAGACAATCTACTAACAATGCACTGATCTACGAAGAAAGGTGCAGTCAGTTCATTACAATAACAATCATTCCAGCAAGAGCAGCGCAAATATTAGGTCACAAACAAATGGCTTCAGTGCAGGTATCCCACCAATCTACTCACCAAATAGCGCAGGTTTTATGCATGTGTTCCTTTCTGGGAACAGTTGAGATAAATAAGAGAAATCTGAAGGAGAATCGATATGTTTTTTTTAATAAGGACAAACTTTTCTGTTAGAAAAGTGCCAGTTAACGCAGCTGTTCTCTGGATAAAAGTGATAGGGACTCATCCTCCCTTAATACAAATTGTGCCAAGGTATGATGTCGCAATCTGAAAACAGCTGAACTATCTGGCATAAGGAAGAAAAAACACTGCTTATCATCAGATCTTGACGCAAACACATGCGATTGAAGGTACTGTTCTATCGTGTGCCACGTGAGTATGTGGGAGGTTGTAGTTACTTATTAAAGTAAATATTAATCAGACACACTTCAGTTCTATGCCTGAGTATTTGTTGCATTTTGAGAGACATTGCTACTTGGTTTGAAACAGATGAGAAAACCAGGCTGTCGTGTTTTCATTCTTTACCAATCTTTGTGTGGAAATGGAATTAAAACCTGAAATGCCGGATTTCAGTCAGCCTCCTGGAAAACATAAGGTGTCTGCCTGCACAGGTTTAGTAACTCTGTGATAGGCCCAGGGGGCAGATGTTTCGCTGTCTTTTTTTTTTTTTTCTTTCTCCACCTACCACCACAGGTAAACCAAAGTACACAGCAAAGTCTCCCTTTCTCTCTCTCACATACTGTGCACTGTTAATGCTAAGGTAATAGTGAATAGAAATAATCAACTATAATAATAACATGATTCCAGCTTTTGATCAACACCAGTGGTGGAGCTGCCAATTCTGGCATTCTATGGCAAATGCCAACTGGGCTCCAAGGTGCTGGGCAGTGAGCACAGGGCCCAGTAGAGGATGTTGGGCCCTCAGGCCACCCTCATAAAATCTGTGTCTTACTTTTTGGTCAGAGACATTTACACCAGTGGTCATTTAGTAACTCTGGTAATGTTCCTGTTCCTACTTGGACAAAGGAGCAGATACCAGTCCTGCTGATGGGTTAAGGGTCTTCTACGGCCCAGTCTAGCTCTCCTACTGTAGCTGCCTGTCCGTGCTGGGAGGGACAGCAAACCTTCTGGCAGTGGCATGTATTTATGTGCCATCCTGGATGAGTTGGATTCCCTGTGCAACCTCTGTAGTGTCCAAGTATCACCTCATGCTACAAGTAGTGACGCTGACCCTAGTGACACTGACCCATCTCAGTAAAGATGAAAAACCATTCTTGTTTTGTGGGGTTGTCTCACTTTTGCTCCTATAGTGCACCTGCTGTTAATTTCATCAGCACCAGAGCAGCTGAAACTGATTTACAACCCCCTCTGCTACTTAGGTGACGAGATCAATATCCCAGAGGTTTAGAAGTGTCTCTTGAATTTTTTTGAACAGTGTATTTCCTCCGACATCAAACCTTTTCATAAAGTTTTAATCCACTGTTTTAATCATTTGAGTGTAAAATGACTGAGAAAATACAGAACAAATTTATTTGACCACCACCTAATATTATGTCACAGCTGCCCTACATTAACAGTATTGATCATTGCCAAAATATTTCTCATGTTTCTGTAAAGGTTTATCTACCAGTATGCACAGTTATATTTGTAATGCTAAAATGTAATCATTATTGTTATCCATGACTTTTCAAAACTACTTTTCTACAAAAAAGCAGACAAAAAGAAAAAGCACATTATTATTTTTTGGATTAAGGTGCCAAATTAAAGTTGAAATCCTAAACAGAAAAATTTGTTTTAGTTTTTGACTTCCCAGATAAGTCCAATGTTCCGGCTCACATTTGGGTATAAAAATGTGAATCTGCCTAATAAATAACATTAAAATTATTTAGCTTTAAACAAGTTTTTGACATAAAATTTCTGAAATATTTGTGGGGGGTTTTGTGGTTTAGTAAACGTGTTACGCTCAGTGTTCCCAGAGCTACAGTTCAGTTCATGAGGCAAATGTATACTGCATAAATGCTTTCTTTAGAAGCTAAAGCCATGACATAAGCATCCGGTGTGATGGACCTCATTAGGTAACCTATTGTTGGTCATTCTGACTGGGCTCCTCCTACCGGTCCCCCCAGCCCAGCCGCCCAGTCAGATGTTACGCCCGTGGCTGCCTGTATACAGGGCCTGTCTTTGCAGCTTATATTAAGATCTTCTCCCTGCCTCGTACACAGCGATGCTCAACGCTGTTTCATCAGAATTTCAGTGTTACTGAAAATCAGAAAGATGTGGAGCTCTGATGCGAAAGTTTACGGTGAGGACAGGGCCAGCGTTTTGGCGTCACGCCCGCAACTTTGACTCATCCACGCACGCCAGTTACTCACTTGTTCTCACAACAGCGCATTCCGAATGACAAATGAATGACCACTCCTAATGGAAATCATAACAATCACATAAAGTAAGATAAGACATGTATTGTTGTTGTTGTTGTTGTTTCGGTGTTAATTACAGTGAATTGCCTGGCGCGAGCTTTGGGTTAGGGCAACTTGACCTCCCGAACTTCTGCCCAGAGCTTTTTAGTTCAGAGGGCACGAGGTCACTAGAGAAAGGCCAAAAACACCAAAACAAACAAACAACCAACACTTTAAAGAAAAAAAAACAAAAAACACACACTTGAGAAATGTATGAATATGAAATATATGCAGATGAACAGAGAAAGCTTCCATTCCGTCAGTAATGGGAATCCTCAGTGTGCAGGAATACCACATATAGGCAACATTTCCTCCGGTGAAGTCAAAAAACTTTTTTTTTTTTTTTTTTAAATAAGAGCAGTGTGGGATAATTTTTTCCGCATTAGACAATGACCTTTCTAGTTGCCACACCTTCACTTTAATATTAACACAAAGTTGCAGAGTGAACCGGTGCGTCCGGATTTTTCTGTCAGGTGATCTCATGTTTTCTAAAAGGATTTAAGACATGAGCTCCTCGGAACGTTCAGAGATCAGCTGCGACCGAACATCCACCTCAGAGCTTTGTAATCATCAAACACAAAAGGTAAGACATTTTATTTATTCGTTTAGTTTAGTTTCCATCCACATGAGCTCAGACTTTATATATTAACCACAGTAAAATGATAAATAAAACGAGCGGCAATATATTGTTTTAATTTAAGAAAGTAATTATATATTAATAACCAACATGTTGACAAGTAACAATTTGGGACTTAAAAGCAGAGAAACTCTATAATGGTTAGTGAGAAAGCTGGAAGTGTAGTGAACACGTTCCATCTTTCCTGAAATGCACACCTGATTGTAAGAGGACATGCAGGAGGGATTTTTCACCTTGTTCTTTCTTTTAGGTGTCATCATGACTTCTAAAATGGTTGTTCAGCAACCTCAGCCTATCATGTATACCCAAGAGTCTGATGAGTGGTCAAGTGGGATCTGTGACTGCTGTCAAGATGTGCCAGAGTGTAAGTGTCTGTTAATTATCTTCAAAATTTATAGAGGGCTTTTGGTCTGCTGTGATCATCACACATCTGTGACAAAGGAAGTTATTTTTCTCACTCTAAGGGAAAATATTTATTCCTTGTTTTTAATTATCTAATTTTTTAAAACAGTACAAAACAATATGGCTGTTTTCGTATTTACCCAGTCTATAAATAGCATAAAAATGAAACGAAGAGTATTTTGTTGTTTTCTGGACCTGATCCTCCTGATGAAATCCAGGAAACCACACCTACGTAAAGAATGAAGGTCACAGCTTGTAGTATGTTTTTTTTTTTTTTTTAAATGTGGCTAGGAAGACATTGGTCCAAGAAAGAAAAAATGATTCATTAACATCCTCATATTTACATTTGTATTTTCAAACATGTCATGTGATTGGTTGTTTTAATCAGACAAAATAGGACAAAAGATCATTTTATTTCCATCATGCTTAGGTGGTTTTTTTTGTTGTTTTTTTTTTTAAATCACAATCATAACTTACACATACCCACATGCACAACTACTAGCACACATACTTATTTTTTCCAAAGAAATAATAAGACATTTTACACTAGTTTAAAAGATTTGATTTGTTTCTGGCATCCATTTTCATTTCATTCTCCACAAAAGGGAATTTTTATTCTAATAACAATTAGCTTCTTTTAAGAGCTCATTTATTCTACACTTTTCTTTTCTATGTTAACTTATTGTGTCCTTGTATCGTTCCGCCATCATAATGATGTTAGATCTTATTCAAGTAATTTCTTTTATATTATCACTTTAATGGCCAAACCAAAATAATGATAGGACAACTATAAAACATTTCATTTTCAGTTTAAATCCAAAAATAATGCTACTTCCTTAAATGGATTTAAATCAGACTTCTTGCTGACATATTCTGCATAAATAGCACTGTTTATTGTCCTATTTTCTTCATTAAGCATTTCAGGATTTTACGTGAGTGTGTGTAGTTGAGTGTTTTCTTGGTCCATATAATTTGCTTTTCTCTGTATTTTCGCCTGTTTCAGGCTGTTTTGCTTTCTGGTGCTTGCCCTGCTTTGCCTGCAGAACTTCCAGAAATTATGGTGAGCCGCTCTGTCTCCCACTGCTGGAGATTTTCAGTGGTTGCATCCCAGCAGTCACCATGTCCATGAGGGTCAACATGCGACAGCGCTATCGCATCAGAGTAAGGCCAATGTTTTCAGTTTTATATAGTTAGTTTGAACCAACATAATTGATTAAAGCAGATCCTCAGCTTTCATTTGAGAGATTTTGTTATTTTTTTCTTTAAATTAAGCAGGTAACAGCAGGTGACCTTTTAATAGTCATTAAGTCACTGGTCACTCTCTTAGAGCTAGAATTATGTTTAGCCAAATAAGCATAGTTTTAGGAACTAGAATATATTTGCTTTCAAATCAAGTCTGAAACCTGCATTTGTCCTTCTAGTATCAGATTTCTGTTTGGGTATGATATGTAAGAGAAACTAGATAAGAACCTAACCCTACCCCAACCTTGAAAAGGTCACTACTGACCTGGTGGATGTTAACAGGTAAAGCTACAAAAACAGAACAAATCCATCTGACAGAGAGGAAGAACAGTAGAAGCTGCCAAATAAACAGTTTGCTACGTTCAGAGACAGAAAAATAAAAAGGGCTAGACATCCAAAAAAGACGATAGTGGTGGATGATGGTGGGATCTTTTTGTTGGTGAAGAAAAGCCCCTTCAACAGACCCAGCCTAGTGAAGATGGAGATAATCATTAGAAAGGCATATTACCCAAGACTACAATAATCATTAGATTTCACAAAACCATCAAGAATGTATTCACTTAAGGTGCTGAAAGACCTAAAATTTACCAAACTACATTTTTAAAAAGTCAGCCGTGTCTCAAACAGCATTCACTGGACAGATGAAAGATTATTCTGAGCAGAATGACTAGAAGAAAAAAAAGCATGAAAAAGTCTTGGAACAGCTTGTGATCCTAACAAACAGCTGGATGCTGAAGTGTGCAGGGTTATTCTGTTTGCTCATATTCAGTCAGCTGCAGCAAAGTAGAATGGATGGTGCTCAGCCCTAAAGATGGGCACTGTTTGTTTTGTTTTTTTAGGTCAGAAAGTGGAATATTGTTCGATTGCTGGTCAAGTCAAAGAAATTTGTTGAGTTTTGATGACTTTTTTTGGTCAGTATAGTAAATGTAAACACTTCATTGCAGTTACATGCATTTGTTGATAGCATAACCATTAAGAACTGTAGAAAACTCACCTTAAGAAACAATAACCCCAAAACCAACTGGGTATGATGAAAGGCAAAAAGTTAAAAAAGCAAGAGTTTTCAGTCCAAACTGCTAAAACATGACCAAACTGTAACCGCACATCAAAAAACACAGGCTCATCTCTTTTTGCAGGAAACATCATTTCCATATTAATGTAAAAAACTGATCAGATTGACTGTTTATTAACCAAATGTGTCTGTATTTTATCTGCAGGGCACCATGTGTCGGGATTGCGTGATTTCGACCTTCTGTTGCGCCTGCAGCTGGTGTCAGATGTCCAGAGAGATGAACAGAAGGAGCGTTTCAGTTGTTATGGTCGGTGCCAAAAACACATAACCTCTTCGCTCTTCATCATCGCCACCAGAGCTGCCGGTTATTTAATAAACCACCATCTGCATGGGCTGTTAGTAACGTTGTGCACCGCAGACTCCTTTGAGGAAGAGTAGTGCTCACGTCACTCACAGAAATGCGTCTGTATATATGACTTTATTAAAGGGAGATGGGATCATAGCTTGCTGACTAAAGCATTACAGAAATATCTTAATAAATGTGAAAAATATATTGATCTTTTGCCTTGTATTTTAATTGTAATTTTCCTCTGTGAGTCTCTGTGGACCTTGCTTACATTTAACACGTCATAATCTATGGTAATAATGAGCACTGGGATTTAGTGAATAAAAAAATTTGTATAGTAAACTGAAAACTGTATTTCCATGTAGTTATTTTTTTATCCTGTTTGCAATTAAACAAACTTAAATAGCACAGAAATAAAAAGAGAGCATGGAGGTTTTATTTATTTATTTATTTTATTTATTTATCACCAATAAAAATAACTGCAGTAGGTTCAGAAAGCACTTAATTCTCTGAATTTCCCCTAGGCAAGACTCCACCTCAGGTTAAAGGCACACGGAACAGGATGATGTGGGCTCCTTTAAACGCTTGTAAAAAAGTGACACGGCCACTAGAGGGAGTCAAACTCTGTACAATGAGTCCAACAGCTCGTTAAGGTTTAGGTCAAAGTGGGTCACACAGGATCAGACTGACTACAGCATCCCCACTCATGTTTCACCTTACTAGCTGTGCCACCTGCCTACACAGAAGGAGAAACAACTCATAAAAACACCACACAATTCAAGATATTTCAGTGTAGTTGATAAATCTTTGTTTTACCTCTGCAAAGTTGTGGAAGTCAGAAATGAAGGCAAACTACAAGTTAATGTGGAAGTTTAGAATAGAATAATTTGGCTTGTCTACAGGAAAAAATGCAATATTATTATAAACACTGCAATATTACGAGTTTCAACTAAATAGTTACTTTACTTGAAAATGATCTTTGCCTCAAGATTTCTTCTAGTAACAGAAAAATACCACAAATACAAGTTTTTAGGGATGTTTTTTTCCCACTCCTGTATGTTAGAGATATGATATAATTTTAACTTACTTGATCAAAAATTTTATTTATAAATGATCTCATAGCCGTGACTCTGAGTTGGATAAGCGGATTAAAATAGATGGTTGGAATTACCTCGGAATTTTGACAGCAAGTTTCTTTTTTTGCGTGTCTTCCCAAAGTCTTAGTGTAATTTTCCCCTTCTGAAGCCTGATAATGGGATTCTACATTGTCATAGTTAACACCATTAACAAGTTAGCATTTGTTTTAAATGTAGGCTTTCTCTGCCTTGAGCTGAGCATGAACAGGTGTTTCATGGATCCAAAAAACCTTTTAGTCTCTTTAATCCTCTTATTTTGGCTTTAAAAGCATCTTTTTTGTTGTTGTTGTTGTTATCCATTTAAAGGCCTTATGGATAAACCACCTGACTTTAGCAGGTTATAGATCTGTGCTACTAATACTTTCTGTACACGGTGTGTACAGAAAGTAATGTAGCTGCTTTGTATTTTAGAAGCCTTTATTTATAGCTCCTGGAATCGTTAATGAGTGTTTTTGTCTCCTTTAGCTTGTTGTTTTGGTTTTAATTTCACAGGACAAGCCGGACAATTTAGCAGCCAAAGAGACAGATGATTTTTCTCAAAAGTCAATAAACATGCTGAACAATGACAGCAGTAAAACAGAGAGGATCTTAGACTTAAAATGCATCACAAGGGCATTTTAGTTTGTATTTAGCAGCTTGTTTTGGTCTTTTCTTGCTCTAAAAGTGTCCAAATTGATTGATTCAGCTTGAAACTTGTGACATCTGCACCGCAAGGTCACCTCAGTGTTTGCCAAAACCCATTACATTCAAAGGAGGATGAAGAAGTAGCACTTTAGCCCCTTTTGCTTCAGTTATGGAGTCTCTATCATGTCATATTTTGTCAAATTACTCCCAATAAACTTTCCCACTTGTTTAGTCCCATTTGTGTTCCAGCAGGGGCAATCCTTCCCCACTCCTGGCAAACGTGGCCCTGGTGTTCACTGTAAATTGCTCAGTGGTTTGTTTTTAATGGGATTATAATGACAGTTATGGTTTGCAAGAATTGATGTTTGTGACTTTTATGAGGTGTGATTGAAGGGGCGGGTCCAGGCGGCTCATAAAGGCTGCAGGAATGTTAATTGGTCGAGGGCAGTGCTGCCCTCTTTGTTCTGCTCTCTCATACTGGGCTTCTGTTGCGCCCGTTAAAGGCCAAAAAACTGATTTAAAATCTGTGACTTTAACCCCACACACCCTATACTTCCCCCTACACACACACACACACACACACACACACGCACACACACAAAGCACATCCCTGAAGCCCACAGAAAAAACTTAAATCATTTGACCAGGA
>VUQG01000735.1:0-15199 GCA_015106755.1 Etia nguti | reverse complement strand
TGCGCCCGTTAAAGGCCAAAAAACTGATTTAAAATCTGTGACTTTAACCCCACACACCCTATACTTCCCCCTACACACACACACACACACACACACACACACATATGTAGACAACTTATCCCACTTACAACTCCCCTCTGTTCATCCCCTCCCATTCTTCCAAGTTTTTCCCTCCCACTCCTGAAGAGAATGGACCTCTTTGCTTCTTTCATTTCCTCGGTGTTCCCTAATCAGGTGATTGGTGCCCCCCTCTCTGCAGGGTTTGATCCAGTGTTGGGGGAGTAATTTTATCACAGTTTTTCCCCCCCTTCTTTTTCTCTTAAGGCCACACGGATGGCTGCACATCCAGTTGTGACGAGCCAGATGACTCGCGCTGTAGCGAGGGAGAGGTTTCTGAGCCCCAGAAGGGGATTTATGTCAGAGAGTCATTGTTTATGTTGTGAAATATTGAATAAATGAGCACACTTCTGACAAAACTAAAGAAAATTACTTTTATTTTAGCGTGTGCACTGGTTTCTTTTTAACTAAAATCCTTCGGGCCTTCACATGCTGATGATTTTCTTTTACTTTGCAAGGGCTATTTGGATTTGGTCTTTTCTTATATTATACAAAATTCCTGGAACCGCTGGATCTTTTTATTGGGAACAGGCTGAAATATTTTTTGTTGCACCGGCACTTGTTAGAGTCTGCAGATCTCATGCTCTTAATTTAAAGATAACATTAGGATGCTTTGAGTTGTCAGTGTAATATTTAAATTACATCGCAGGGCACACACACTTTGATCTCAAGTGAACTGGATGAGTAAAAATCCCGTGTCAGTGTAAAGAAGTTTAACTACACATTTAATCCCTCACATATCTTAATATAAGATAAAGAAGTGCAATTTGAACAGCTTACATTATAAAGAAATCATGCTATAGTAAATGAAAGAAATGTGACTCTTTTGGACTTACACTGTAAGAAATAAATGTGTGAAATTACAGGAAAAAAGTCCTGATAGTTCATAGTGCTGAGATGGTCCTGTAAGTTTTCTTTAGGTCACAGAAAATTTTTATTGTGAACCCATTTAAGAAAAAAAAAAACAGACATTTGACTAGCAAATCATGAAAAAACAGGAATTTTTACTGTCATTTAATTTTTATCTATTAATTTATTTATTCTAATTTTTGACTTAATTACTTTGGAGTAGTATGACTGTAATTTTGTGGCTTGACAAGTCGGTCTCACGTCCTCCTTTTCTAGTCACTGTGGAAAATAGAGGGTGCTGTCACAATGAAATCCAAGTATGGGCTGTATTAATCTGTCTGCCCGAGCAGTGTTCAGACATTAGTATCAGAAAAAACCGAGGCTACAGATAATCTTCAGTTATGCTCAATCAGTGACTCCTTGGAGGGCAGAACCTGAGATGGCAATCAGAGGTCATGAGACGGATTTGAACCTGGACAAACTGGAATCAGCCTGAAGCTGCCGAGTGTCATCCAGTCTGTCCTGGGATTTCCACCATAAGAGATAGAGACCTAGTCTATCTGCCTAGGTCTCTCTATAATTTCCTGGGGAAGTGTTCCTTTTAAAAGACAAGGTTGGAGTTGCCCAGGGAGTCGGCTGATAACAGCTAAGGTTAAGATGAGGCAGGAGGGGGAGGCGTAGTCTGACGTGCTATCAGACGATGGGCCTCCGAGCAAACAAACAGCTCTGACCTCTCAAAACAACGGCAGCAGGGAGCAGCTGATAGGGAGAGACGGATAGGTCGAGGCTGGTGATGATGCAGCAGGAGTGTGTGTAGAGGAGTGTGTGTAGAGGAGGTAACAGGGGGCAAAGGGGCTTGCAGGGTAAGAATTATCTCAATGTCTCACTGTCCATTAAAATCAGAGGGCTGTGTATGTGTGTGTGGTGGTTTTCGCAGTGTCTTAAATGTCCCAAGATAATCTAAACTCGGGTTTTGGTGGAGACTCTATGCTTTAGCAGTTCCTCTGATAGCCACACAGGAAGCCACAGCTTTTATACTTTTATACTACTTTCTTCTTTTTAAGTAGCTTTTGTGTCTTCTCTTCAGAGCATGTGCCATCTGTCGTGAAATGTGATATCTGAGTTTTCATCCTTTTCAAAGTAAAAGAGTACACCAGCAAAATGTCACCTGTTTACGGCCAAAAAGCCAAAAAAAAGATAAGTGTGAGTGTTTTCCCATGATACTAATGTCTGAACATTGCATCAGTTACATATTGCATATCATATAAATCTACAAAAAAACAAAAAACACAATTTTGCTGTACATGTACAGTGACAATAAAGGGCTATTCTATGCTATTAAATAATACACTACATTATTATATTTGCTGTTTGTACTGGAGTCTGTAGACACACACTGACTGAAAAAAATGTTGAACTATTAATTGTGGGGTAATGATTAACACAAGAAACAGAAACTGTGAAACAATATAAATTAAAAAAAAAAAAAAAAAATTTAATTATTTAAAAATTTAAAAAAATCTAAACAAAAAAAAGCAGACAAATTTTTTTTTTAGTGAAACCAGATCATCTGTGTAATCAGGATACTGATTTTTGAAAAATCATATTGAATTAAATTTTGTATTATAATATTATAGGATTTAAATTTTGGATCAGTGTCTTTCACCAACATCATCACTTACAGGAAATCAATACATTTGAAAGAAGTTGTTTTTATTTCACACCGATCCCTCGAGCTCGTTACCTGTGCACATTTTTTGGTTTGCTCGTATGATCATAATTTAGGTAAGTTCATCTACACGACTCAAAGTTACATGAAACTCGACAGCAGTCACCAGTGTTAAAGTAACTCGTTGCACCTGATCGGCCACCCTGACCTACTGCCTTAACCATTCAGAGTGAAGACAGCAGTGTGTTAAATCAACGGTCGGGGCTACATGGATGGGGGTGGGCTTCTTGTTCATAATATGATTCATAGAAGAGGAGTTAAGTAACAGATGCGTCTTAAATAAATCTAATCATGCAACAGGTGATTGTACTAGCAGATAAAAATGACAAATGATTAAGTAAAGAAAGAAGAAGCCATACAATATTCCTTATTAACCTTCCGTCTGGTATATAAATTTTCCAAACTTCCTCATCTAATGCAAAGTTGTTTGAATTCATTTTATAAGTGTGGCTGTGCTGTGTACTAACATGTAGATGCATGCATTCGCCTGTGACACAGAGACAAATGAGAGAAGTCAGAGGTGGGAGGTGTAGCAGCAGAGGAAAGTTCAATGAAAGGGAGGTAAGGTTAACTAATTCTTTGATTACTGAACCTTGTCATTCAGATTGGGCGGGGGCTTTAACACTCAGTGAACACAGAAAGGCAATGCTGAGGACTGAAGACTACAGGATAGGTCTACAAAATAGTAACTGAATCTGTTTTCAATTAAACCATTTTTCTTTTCTTGCTATTTTCTTTCCAAATAAACAAAATAAATTATTCCAAATAAATGATTCAGTCTTAAAATATGTTTTTATTCCAGATTTATTAATGTTATTTTCATTAATGCTTACATAATTCTTTTTTGTAGATTTTTAATCAAAATTGGTAGCAACCTTGAATGTCATTGTAATAATTTTGAGGCCTGGGTCTTCAAACAGTAGCACTAAATTTACTGAAGCCTACTTTGGCCTTCTTTTTCATTTATACTGAATCTGTCGTCCACTAGTGGGCAGCAGTAGGAGTCAATCTCATACCATGCTACACTGAGGAGGATCTACACTGTTGTTAGCCTTGATATATAGCCGCTGCAAACAACCTCTAAGTGCATCTCAAGGTTCATTGAAAAAGTGAATAAGATCTATAACTCTTGTGTAGATGTCTGTCTCTCTCTCTTTTGGTGCATCTGACAGCATTTCTTAAAGTCCTGTTTCATCCCAGGGCCGGGACTGTTAATTAATTAATTTAGTTTAAAAAGACAATAAACACATTTTAATATTAGCTTGAGCTGCACATTTTTTTGAATGTCACCGGTTCACAAAATTGTAAATAAAATGTTTGATATTCATTGGATTTCTCTTGATTGTAATATGGTTTTATTTGGTTTTGTTTAAATTGGTGATTAAAAAGTAAATTTATATGCAAATAGCTGAAATCAACTCATGTTATTATTAATTAATTTGGTAGCAACTCAACCTACAAACCTAGAAAATTAATAACATTTATCTATAATTTCTCCGTTTACATGTCTTTTTAAAATTTCATTCTCAGAAGTCTGATCAGCATTTATTTATACATAAATGTCTCCGGCCTCAAGTTTTGGATATCGAGCACACCAATCAGGCTTGATGAAGGTCGTGTTCAATGCATCACAGTGTAACGATTGATTATTATGCAGATTTCTAGCAAGTTTTCACAGTTTGAGGTTGGCAGTCTCGGATCCCTCTGAAGCTGTGAGATTCCATATTTGCCATTATTCTCTGACAATAAGTGTTTATATTCAGGTTAATGTAATACAAATCAAAAGTAGCAATTCAAACCAAATCCAGGCTTTGGTTACATGTGTATTACATCCAATACGACTCTAATGTTTCCAGAGATCTGAGAGTTAATGTCCGTTACGGTGAGACCGCAGGCTCACCAGAATTACCTTTCCTAGTCTGCAGGAGTTTAAACTGTCCAGAGCAGCTCTGGGGGTGCTAATGTGTGTGTGTGTGTGTCTGCATTTATAGAGGGCTTTCGTTGGAGTCGCACAGTCCACATTTTCCTCGGTGAAGTGATATTTTGTGAATCTATAGTAAAGTAGCACATAACCGAGCCCATCACTCTGTTTTCTGAAGTTTCCTCAACTCCACATCAGTTTTTAAAGACTCCATGTTGCATTGCTGGTTTGTTTGAGGATATTTATGCCTTAATTGTGTTTTAACGTCTTAAAAACTGATTTCAAAAACACCCTCTCAGCCTTAACAATTTAATCAGCTGTTAAAAAACAGCTAAAGTAGCTTGAAAATTTTGCACAAACATCTATCGTGTGTGTATTTCTTATACCTTGATATAGGATGAAAGGATACATTGAAAAACCCTATTGCTAAGTCCTTTGGTTTATAAACAGGTCTTTATGCCGTCATCATTAAATTTAATGTAATGTCACTTACTGTGGACGGAGAAGTCAAAAAGCAAACTTACAACGTCGTAGTTCGAGGACAACTTCTCTCTGCTGCTGCATATTGGGTGTATTTTTATATATGTGAGTACGCTTCCTGAACCACAACACCACTTACCACCAGCCCCCACCTTCACAGTCACCTCCACCTCCAACCCCCAAACCTAGACTCTTTGTCACCGTGGTGATTGGTAGACTAAACAGCGTGCAATGTTCACCAGATCCACATCCCACTGGATCATTACAAACATTAAGACGATACAAAAGGAAACAAAACTCGTGACCCCGCCCCACCCATGTGTCCCCCTGGCCTCCTCACGCTCTTTATTTTAAGTGCACGGTCACATGGACATGCTGTTGCACACTCACATGCATACAAGGCTGAAGCCTATATTCTTAACATTCTTTGGCCAGTAAACAAACGGGCCGGACAGATGCATCACCCCCAGCAGACAGACAGATTTTGAGGGCTGGGAATGTTTACATTGGTCCTGTCGCCCTCTGAGGCCTCAACCAGATTCAGAACAAACTTAAATAGAGAGGAGCAAAAAATCACCAAGAGACAATATTTATCAGGTCACACACTGGAAATGATACTGCTTCTGATTGCATAGATTCTCATATTTTATTCATAACTTGAATGACGTGAGTTTGAATTAGGCCAAATGAAGGTCTTATATCTGAGGACGGTCACTGAAAAACCTTTTTATCTCATAAAATAAAAGACTTGCACTGTGATTTTAAGTTGATGCAAAATAAAAAAAGATCCTATTCACAGGACGTTTTGTCCTTTGGCTCGAGGCAGGTTAGAATATGTAATAGGGAAGATGAAACTGGGAATATTATCATGGAAAGTGATTAAAAGAGAATAAATACACTACAATATATTACTATAAGTACTTCTAAAGTAATGCATGATGTTTTAAAGTCTGAACTAAAGATTACGGCTTTGTCTGTTCTCAATTTTCATCCAGACACGTAAGTGGACACGCTGAGTCACTGGCATTTTCAAAATGAACATGGCGACTGTCCTGAACATGTAATATCTTTCCTTAAATAATCACCAAAGTCTGAGGTAAGTATGACAGAAAATGATTGGTTTGGTTGTGAGTAACATTTTACTATTTATGTTTGAGTCCCACATAATGCCCATAAAGCAGAACTAAATCAGGCTCTCTGTGGACACAGGCTTTCTTAGAGTTTGGCGGTGGATCCTGAAGTGGTCTCAACCTTGCACCTGGGTATCTTGTACAGATTCTGAGAAACAGAACTATGAATGAAAACAATAAAATACTTTTACTTTTATTTTAGGACCCTTATTTTTCTCCCATCTTGTGGGATTGTGCACTGATTTTTGTAAACATACACAAATCCACACAATTCCAAATCATCGGTCTGAGTCAGGGGACGTAAACAGCTAATCACTGTGCAGGAAGATCAGTTAGATACCAAATTAATTAGCTTGCTAGGTTAGCTTGCTTCAGTTCTCCTCACATTCACCCATAGTCTGTTTTTATCCTTCTTTCCCCTCACCCCCAGTCAGTTTAGACAGATGTTTGCCCCTCCCTGAAACTGGTTCTGTTGGAGTTTTCTTCCTGTTAATAGGAGGTTCTTCCTTCCCTCTGTCGCTTAGTGCTCATATACAGGATATCATCTGATTGTTGGGGTTTTCTCTCTAATACTGTTGGGTGTTTATCTTACAGTATAAAGCACTACAGTGCTATTACATTGGTACTATATAAATAAAACTGAATTGAACTGTGAAGATGGTTAAAAAGAGATGTTAAAACACACCAAAATACATGCTGGTGAGTTCAGTAAACTATGCGACTGGTGTGTGACTGGTATTTGTTGACTTTAGTAAAGATGGAAAACTAGTCAGGGATATGAGTTTCAAAGGTTTGTTTTAAAAACAAAACTATACCTCTTTCTAATCATATTAAATTAGACAAGCTATATACTAGGGCGTTTTACAGTAAGTGAGAAATGGAGATTTTCACAGTGCAGTTTCACCAGTTTATGCATAACCGCCCCATTGTTGATGTTTATCTGAGGACGGTATCATATAAAAGACTTATAGTATATATAGTATCATATAACATCTGTAGTATAAAGTAAATCTAAAACAAATACAATGGCATTGGCAGCAACTTGACTGTTTGAAACTAGCGGCCTCTTGTGATGAAGTAACAGCTGTTGTTTCCTAGAAACACAGACAGTAGTTGGTATGACATCGTTAAACCATCATTTAATCTTTTAGGGAGGATGTTGAAGTGGATAGCTGGGCATAAACGATGTAAAAGTATTTTTATTTGTCCAAACCCAACCAAAATTTACATGAAATGGTTTTTTTTTTTTTTCTACGAAGGTAATGAGAAATTATCTTGTCTGCTGTGGACCTATCTGGGCACCTCACTTTAGAATGAATAGTTTTGCTCCCCCACTCTGAATGAGATAAGATAAAATAACACTTAACTGATTGCCATGTAGAAATTCAATAAGAGGACTCTTATAGCCCCAAAGTGGGCATTTGCATCTATTATGAACTCACTTTTTCTTTTCTAAATATTATTTTAAATAAGCGAAAACAAGAAAGTCTGTGAGCCTAAGCAAACTATAAAGATTTCTGTGATCAGCACTAAAGTCATGACCAAATGAGAACCAGCCAGCAGACATGTTGGAGTCCCTGCGGTCCCGGATACGAATGAGCTGACCACATTTTACCTAGGCTCCACATCAGTCAAAAAGATATACGCCATTTCCTCCACACAGACATGCTCAGAAAAAGCCTCCATCCCAGTCTCCATCAGTCAAGCCCTGCGGCCGATGAACTTCCATCGTCTCCAAAGTTGATAACAAGCCTCTTAAGCTTGGCGGCTAATCAAGCTCAAAGGAGGGAGAGAAGAAGAGATAGTGGAAGAGAACAAGAGGTCTGCCTGTGGATACAGAGATGTCTCCCTCTCTTTCCTCTTCATTTTCAATTTTCTCTTATCACCCTCTCTCCACAGGGGGAGGTGGAGGGAGGCCTAATAGCTTGTGAGGGGGGCTCCCGTTACTCTCTGGGGTCTTTCTACATACCAGTCATTCACTTTAACTGGAGGGGAAAAAAAGAGCAATGTCTTGATAAATCATCCAGGGTCACCCAGCTTCCATGTTCCTCTGCGTTAAAGAGATAGGCAAAGAAGAAAAAAAATGAAAGAAAGAAAGAAAAATGAAAGAAAAACAACAACGCTCTGTCTCAGACGCTGGTTCCCTCTTTGATGTCCGTCCCATCAGACAAACAACATGAAGCTGAAATAAACGGAAACAAGTGGCTGCTGCTGCTCTCTGTGGTTTGCACTCGAGTTCAACTCTTTCTGCTAACAGCCTTCCTTGACCTGCTCTAGCGACATCTGCTTGGCATGAAAAAATGTTTTCAAATTTAATTTGTACATAAAAATACAGTAGCCAATCTGTTTTTGTCTTTTCCAAAAAGCTACCTGTCTTTTAACATGTTGCAGTCTCTTCAAGTCAGCTTCTCAGAAATTCTCACTAGTCTTTTTTTTGCAATTTTAAACTTGAAGATTAATAAACTCTTTGGTGTACATGCTTGGCTACTCATTTTTCACCTAACTAATGCCTCAGTTCCATGACTGCAGTCTTGTTTAGGACATAATTTATTTCTCTGGAATGTCCTATTACTTCACAACTATTTTCAGACAGATTATTTATTCATTTATATGACTGTACGATATTATTACATGAGAGTGACGTAATGGGGAAAATTTGGGAGCTCAGCAGTAGTAATAAGTAGAATATGAGTGAATCAAACAGTGAAGAAAATGAAAGCCTCTACAGTGATCGTGCTTAGATGCTTAAAATAAATTCAGTTTTATTCAAATAACACCAAATCACAACAGTTGCCTCAAAGTGCTTTAGATTGTCAGGTAAACAACCTACAATAAGAGAGAGAAAAGTCCAACTATAAAATGACCCTCTATCAGCAAGCCCTTGGCAACAGTGGGAAGGAAAAACTCCCTTTTAACAGGGAGAAAACTCGGGCAGGGAGGGGCAAACATCTGCCGTGACCGCTTGGGGGGGAGGGGAGGAACAAATGAGAAAATGAGTTTCTAGTGCTCACTGTCTTAATTTAGCTTGGTAGCGTGTAATTTGTGATGGTCCCAGTTTTTGATGGGTTAAATTTTGGTTCCAGGTTTGATTTTATTTTTCCTTTTTCTGTTTCTGGATCATCAGTGTTTCCTTATCCTGCCTCCCCTCCCTTCCTTCTGTCTGGTCAATGTGCTAGTCCCATCTGTGTTCCCCTGTCTAAATTCAGTCAGTTCTTTTACCAGTATGTTTTGGTTACTTCCTGTTTTACTTTGACGGCTCAGTTTTCTCTTGGTTTTACTTCCTGTTTTTGGTTCTCACCTGAATGATTGCCTGTTCTGCCCTTGTTGTTTTCACCAGCGGTTGATTGTGTCCACCTTTGTCTTGTACTTAGTCCCGTCTTGCCTCTTGTCACTGGGTGTTGCGCTTTCCTGTTTGCAGTCTGTGTTTTACCATTTTTATGGTTTTGGATACTTGTTTTTTTTTTTTTCTCTGCCCAAAGGGAGTTCTGCTTCTTTGTTATTTGTGTCAGCAAAATAACTGGTTGCCTCTTGTTCTGTGTTGGCTGCCCCCATATCTTGCGCTCAGGCGCTGCTCTCTATGATGTCATTGGCACAGGAAGTCTAGCTGGGGCTGAGGAGTGTGTGACTGGTTTTGTAGTGATATGATCACAAGCCAAAGAATTGGAAAAATATAACTTGATTAACCTTCGCTTAATGAAAAGAAATTCTGTATGTAGCAGATGATTCTGCACTTTTTAATGTTTTTTTTTCAATGCCACTTTTCTTTTTCCATGTGGCATGACGGATAACAAAAATGTTGAAGTCACAACAGTGGTGGTCAGGCTTGTACTGTGTAGCATGTGTGACTTACACTGATGAAGTTTTCAGTTCATTACCTGCTGTTTATTTTTACCTTTTGACTTATTGGTATTTCTACTAAGTTATCTAACCTTAACCATAAATCATTTGCCCAAGGGTCACTGGAAAATGTTACTTGCGATTGAATCAGTACCCACATTAAATCCAGGCAATGGGCCCTTTTGTTAAATTCCTATTTCTGACTTGAGCATAAAATGTAAAATATAACAAAAGGGGAAGTGTTGTGCAGTGACACAGAGGATGTTTTTCAGATATAAATTAAGCCTAAGGGCATAATTCCCCTGTAATTAAATTGAATTTCAATGTAGTTTTACAATTTATTTAATTGATTAAATTTATATTACATTATTATTTGTATGTATATTATAGTTATATTTGAACAAATACTTAAGGGTACTTTCAGTGGAATAAGGGGGTAAAAAGTCAGGTTTTTACCGGAGGCGTTGTTTTGGTACATCCACCTGCTGCCCTGTTGAGACTCACTGATATGCATATATACACATCCAAAGATTCCTACACTCAGTCTCATGATTCATTCTCAGCCATTTGCTCTCATCTTATTCCCACAACTCTCTTACTTCATCTCCTCTCCCTGCGGTGCCCCCCCTCATTCCTCCTGCCCTTGTCATCTCTCCGTCCTACATCACCTCCGCTAACCCTCATATCATTCAGCCTCTCCACAACCTCTGCTCTCTCCTTGTTTGCCCCACAGCTATTTTTCCTATATTGTGAATGGCTGGTATTATACATATAACCATGCAACAGGTACAATAATAAGGTCCTGTTATGTTTGAATACTTGCTGTCTTTTCCACACAGACTGTACTTACATTTGAATTTATTCTTTCCTCTCAGAACATTAAACATCACCAAAGCTGGAGCTGAAAGGATAAAAACTTAACTTTAAATTCTTCATTATACTCCATCAGACTTTCTTATATCTTAATGACAGAGTTGTGATATTGATAAATCTTTTAACTTAGACAGTCATCAGGCTTCAAGTAGACTAAACTTTGTTAACATTGTAGCTCTTTTCCAGTCTTATCGACCAAAACGCTTTCCTCTCATACTGCTTCTTTGTCTGCCGCAGCTATGTTACTTCCTGTCTGTATTAATGTCTTTAACCTCTTCATATATTTCTAATGTTATGGTTTTCTCTTTCTTTGTAAATCAGACCCTCTGTTGCCAGTACACTTGCCCATAATTCTGATTGGTCACATTCTGCCAGTGCCACACCTTTCATGTGAAGGTGCAAGGGAAACCCTGGGTTAACTTACTGAGTTGATAACCAGCTTCACATGATTGCTTATCCACTTAGAGTTAGTGAATCCAGATAACAGGAAGATACCTGGGGTATGTGGAATTCACTTTGTAGTACAGATCCCAACCCAATGCAGAAGCGTCAACAGCTTGATGAGTTCCTCTGATGGTCACTTGAGGTTGGCCCCAAAAGTGAGTCAATGCCTTCTGATGTCCTTGTTAAAATATTCAACTTTACAGCCTGGTATAAAGAATGGTTTTTCAACTTTAACGATAGTTCTCCCTTCAACACCTGGCCAATACCTCACATGAGTCGGAGGCCCTTCGCTAGCTCTTACCTCTGCTAATGGGTGTCACGGCACTAAACTCTCGACCACATGTGTGTTGTCAGTGCCCTTTAGAGTGTTTTAATGGAATCGTGTGATTATTACTATGGCTTTCAGTGCATACAATCCCGGATGTTTGTGCCTAAGCTCTGGTAAGTGAAGTTCTAGTATTTTTAAGCAATATGCTACTTAGTACTGCTACTACAGTTTGTGAATGCAGCTTGGTAACCAAGTTAGCATCAGCTGAAAACTTAGCACAACATCCTCTCATTTGTTTGATCACTCCTGGGTCTCATAAACTCACGTCAGTGGCCAAAATCAAGTATTTAGGTTTCCATAACCCAATGGTTGTGGTCCCACAGGCTGTGTCCATCTTTCATATACAGTTTATGTTTAGGACGCATTAACAGACACCTCAATCCTCCAGGAGGAAACCACTTGATTTTGTCATTTCAGTTTTTAGTCTACTTAATAAAATGCTTCTCCTAAAACTACTGTGATTGCAGCTTCCCAGAGTTGGCTTTTATCTCTTAGTCTCTTGGTTTCTGACTACACTCTTATTTTTGTTGGGAAGAAAAATTCCAAGAAATATTTTGTGAATAAATGTGCTCTTATCTTTTTAGGTGCTTCACACTTTATTTCATGGCAGCTCGACTGGGCGTTTCCCCAGTATTGTAATATTGTTGGTTTAAAAACAGCGAAGATTTGAAGGGGTCACAGTGTGTCAGAAAGAGGCCGGGCCTCATAAGAGGAGAAATAAAAGTGAAGTACGCTGTTAAGAGTGTGCGTTGAAAAGAGAAACACACACACCTCTACAGTGCCTCTCTATCTGGCCCCTGTCCCCCTCCCTTCTACCCCCCTCTTGGTTCTCTAATGTCACTCCTGCAGAGCAGATAAGGCCGAGCTAGGCTGTCAGCGGACGCCATGTCTGTCACTGTTCTCCCACACACACCCATGCAGAGAGAAAACCTGGGCCTGACAGTGGAGGAGGAATGCTTGGGTTAATATATTAGTCCATCAATTATGGGTCAAATATTGTCCTTTTGATTGGAACGTAATCAGATAGCTCTTACCAGTATGGTTGTAATGCCCTCAAGATGCACTTAGGCAGGACTGTAGTTTGATTGTCCGAACCACCAACGACCACTTCAGCTACGGACAGTAAATGTAATGCATCTTCACTTGAGTCATCAGGGAGGCAAAGCAAAACCAAATCAGGCAGCTCAGACAGTAACACACAGTCACATTTTTCACTAAAGTCAGTTTAAAAGCAACATTGTTTCATAAGAAATCTGATGGTTTGTTTTCTAAAGTTTGAGGCAGATGTAAATTTATGTCTTTTTGCAATGAAGGTGTGCATGAAGGTGCTTAACTGTGAGACCAGAGTTCACATCATGAATCTCTGGTTAGGTTTCTTCTACAGAATCTCTTTGGTTAAAGTGAAACACCATGTTGGACGTTTCCTGTAAGCTTTTGCAAGCTTTTGCTGTTTTCACCACATCTCACTTCTGCTTCCCACTCAAGAGCGATGGAAGTTACATGTTTGGAAAGTTTGGAAAGCATTTCAGGTGAAATCCAGGAGGCGTATTGTAGTTGAACAGCACAGAAAGAACAAGATCAGAAGAGCAAAGGGTGATTAAATGGATGGTACGTGTTGTCACATGTGGTAAGGAGACCAGAGAAACACAGACAGAGAAACACGTGGCTCCGAAAGAATCCTGAACTTAAACTGGATAATAATTTATTATTCATCATTTAACTGGTGATTCTATACATGAAAGTTTTATGCCCAGTGGCCTTCTTCTTCTTCTTTCATTTGCTCAGTGGATCATCTTCCTACACCTTACCCTGTGTCTAGCATCCTCTTCTGTCATACTGACTTCTGTCCTCCTTCAATGCGTTCATGAATGTTCTCTATGCTTTCCCTCTTTTCCTGAAATGATGATGGCAACTCATCATATCAGCCTTTACCATATCAACCTTTTAATTCTCTCTTTATTGGTCATAGTTCCTACATTTTGAGTTCCTACTCTCACTACCTTCTCTCTTGCCGCCCCCCCCAAATCATGTCAAATTTGGCCAAGATTTTACACCAGATGCTCTTCCTGACTCAATTTCCCAGGGTTGGGACCGGCACTAGGAGTACACTGGTGCATGCCACCCACCAAAGCTGGGTTTTATGTCCCAGTTATCACTGAAGGTTATGGATAATGTGGATAATTTATCATAATAACTGCCTAAATAAGTATCTACAGACATTTGAAAATACAAGGTTATACTGCCAGATGTTGTGGGGTGTTTTAAACATCACGTAAGGCCTTGTGGTAATGCTAATTTATGTGAGTAGAGATTTAACCTGTATCTACACTAAACCCCTAAATTTTACTCAGCTTTTGTCATAGCATCATCCACAGGCTATGTCAGTCACTAAAATGCTTAAATATACTTCACCTTGATTACTACTAATTAAAACCCAACTTCTATGGATTTTTACTATTCATCTAATAACTTATATCCAGTTTCACAGCGCTACTATAGCTGCTACCTTTTAAATTTTTTTTCATATAATGGAAACTAATGTAAAAATCTTGACCGTAACCCCTAAAAATTATTTACCAATGGGAGAGGTTTGACCGAACAAAACTCAGCCAAAGATTTTTTTTTATAAGCTACCAATCAGTATGAATTAGATGGTAAGCTCTCACTCTCTTCCACTCTGTCTCTCCCGGAAGACTGAAAATAGGCACATTATACCATTAAGGCAGCCACTAATCATGCTTGACCCTTTTCCTCCATGTCTTAATGTGTCTCAGCTCAACCCCCATTAGTGGAACCTCCAAACCTCCACACGCACACACCCACATTATCTTACCCATCACTTGCATTCTGTATATATCAAACATATCACAGTCCAAGAGCTTTTGCCAAATCTAGTTACATTTTTGACCACATCTCCTCCACCAAACCCCGTGTTTGAACCCAAGCGGAGTCGAGGAAAGCCGTGTGTCCCCTCACCTACAAACACACCTCAGCACTTAATATCCTGCAGTGACTCTGGAGTAGTTTCTTTGAAATTGCTGCCCCTTAAGAAGCTCAAGGTGTTGCATATTATCAAGGCTTAACAGTGGAGGTAGAGTGGAGTAAAAAAAAAAAAGCCAAAAAGGGGGGAAGTGAACAGAGACAAATGAGGGGGAGCGAAGCAAGAATGTTTAAAAAAGGAGACGAAAGAAGCAATAAAATGGCCAAGAAGGAGTGAAGAATCTCAGAAGGAGGACATAAAAGGGTGAAGGTTCAGGACGAGTGGGGAGATGTTCATTTATTTACTCTCTGTCCTAAAGCATAAACTGATAATAAGTCACCCAGCGGGGGCTTTTGGATCTCCTTCCAGCCATTTTACAGTAAAGGATTATGGGTCATTAAAAAGAGGAACTGGATCAAAACAATGTGTTGGGATGAAAAATTGAGACGCCGCACAGACACAGAGTAGCAGTGGAACTGAACGCAATGCAATTCCGTGAATTAACTTCCAA
>VUQG01000734.1:30858-42194 GCA_015106755.1 Etia nguti | reverse complement strand
CCCCTACATTTACCCGAGTCCTTTGTTCTGTCCCGGCGGTGAATGGAGAGCTCCTCAGGGACAATGGCCGCGTCAGGGACGGAGGGGTCTAGCCATGTCTCTGTGAAAACAAAGACGTTGCAGTTCTTAATGTCCCTTTGGAAAGTTATCCTGGCCCTTAGTTCATCCAGCTTGTTTTCCAAGGACTGGACGTTCGCTAGAAGAATGCTGGGAAGCGGGGTGCAATGTTGTCTTTTCCTCAGCCTGACCAGAATCCCGGCTCTTTTCCCCCTTTTTCTCCGGCGTTTCTTCTGCCCAGGTAGCCAAGGTGAGTCACCACCATTCACAAAAAAGCTGGTTTGTGAAGGTCCGGATTGCGAGTTTTGTCGATTGTCCAGGAGAGTTTGTCTGTCATATGTGATAAAAGCATCACAGGTTGCAAAGAAACTAAGAAATAACATAACTAACATAAGAAAAGTGCAGAGTTGAGGAGGACACCGAGCGACGGCAGCCATCCTCCCCGGCGCCATCTTAATAAATTTTCATGACATAAAATTTTAATAAAATTTAATGACATTAAAATAGATTTCATTGTTTTCTATCGGCATGTTTGATGGTTGATCCAGTCGATTGAAGCCGTTCCATTTCCGTTCATCCTCATCTTCCTGGGAAGCAAGGTGAAGATGCGCTGGCGAAAGCGGAACTCTAACAATTCCTACTGTGCAACAGAAAATGTGACTCAGACACCTCAGTCAGGTTTGTGCATTATTTTATTTGTTTACCATTCCCCTGCACCAATAATCCACAAACACAAGTGTCTATTAATTCAGTATTATATTAATGAATACATATTATAGTGACAAATAAAAAATAATCACAATACAAAAGAGCCATTTAAATATGTAGAATGTCAATCGCATGTCAAAGTCTTGATTCAACGTGTACTCAACATGCATTTAAAATATAAAAATAGACTTCTGATTACAATTATATAAATTTTTTATAAATATAAGTATACAAATGTATTTTTAAAATACAAAGATAAATACAGTCACATTGTGTACCTTTTTTTTTTGGATATTTAGCATTCACAAAACACAATTATTAAAACTGAAATGCAACTTTAACGACACTTGCAGGTCTTGTTTTTTGTCTTTGTTATTTCCTTTTCCGTCCTTTTTTGCCATCAACACGCCCTCACTTTCATTCTGCACTGAATGAATAAAACAGGGTAATAAACAGGAAGTCTAGCTCTGCCGAACATCCTGTAAGAGTTTGTTGATCTCAGCCACCAATTCACTGGCATCCACCAATTCATGCCGGCTATCGCTGCGTTTGCCCTGAAGGTGACCGAGCACCGAGTCAAAATCGTCCTCCTCATAGTTCTCTGGGATCTCCTCCATGGCTGGCAGCCACTTGGAGGAAGGCCCAGGGAGCGGCGCGGACACTGCCACTGGGGCCGGGGGAGGCTGCACCAGTGTCGGGCTGACCAGTGCCGTAAGCAGAGGGCTGCTGTGGGGCTTGGGAGCGTGACCGCTGTTCTGGGGGCTGTTTTTGGGCGCCTGTGAGCCCTTGTGGCTGCTGCTCTGTGAGCTGAGCTTGGTGCTTGGTTTCAGGGTGTGGTAGCTACCGCCCTGGTGGTGGCCAGATGGGCCTATGCTGCTACCCGGGTTCTGGAAGTGGGTGTTAGCGGCCCAGGCTGCCACTCCCTGTTGGTGTACAGAGGGGCTGGGCTTGCCGGGTAAATGACCCCTCCTGCGATCTAAAGATCCAGTCATCGGTACGCCCATCCCACTCAGGGTAGTCCCCTTCTGGTTTTCACTGACCTGGACATACGAGTCCAGGCCCTGGGGTATTAACCTCTGAAACACGCTGCTCATCTCTGAAAGCAAAGACGTGGTCCCACACAGGTCTTCGTCTGTGGCCTCATTGCTGCCAGCACCTTCTCCCCTTTCGTCTTCACCGCCTTCCCCACCAAGGTCCTTGCCAAAGGTGGAGAAGCTCTGGTTCCGGGCAGAGCCGGTATCAGTGCAGGGCTGTGGGGTCTTTTCTTGAGAGACGTCACTGGCTTGGCGGGCTTCTTCCCCGGGGATGTAGAGGTTGCTGCGGTAGTCAGAGGAGGACGAGGCTGGGGAGGCCAGGGGTGGCATCCAACACTGATCGGAGTGACCCAGAACGCGGCACTCGTCCGTGCAAAGCCTCATTGCTGGAGAGAAGACAGAAGCATGAGTAATCACAAGTGAGCTGCAGCTGTATGGTCACTCTATACAAAACTAAACCTGCTTGTGTTTTGACCAAATTAATACGAGTAAGAGTACTAGTAATTTAAAGATAAACGTTTTACTAAAACCAAAACAGGAACACCACAGTAAAGATTACAGAACATGGGTTTGGTTAAATCCTTGTAGTACATTCAGTACACTTACAATCACCGAATAACCATGTGAAAAGGTTCTCCACAGGACCCGTGGGAGACCCTCTCTGTTTCAGTGTTCATCAAACTGATCATCAGCAAATGTGACCACCGACATTTAGCCGTGTGTTAACACAACGCTACAATCTATTAGAAGAAGACTGAACAGGTACGGCCTTCACGTTTGCTCATAGGTGGTCATGTGATTGTTGGGTTTCTCAGTATTATTGTAGAGTCTTTACATTATGAGACAAAGTGTTTTGAAGTGACTGTTGTTGTGATTTGATGCGATATAAATCAAACTGACTTGTATTCCCACTAAGGATGGCTCTACGAGCTACTGAATTAGTTATTTAAATGACTTCATAGATTCCTGTGAAAACGTTCTTTTCCACATGACTGTATGAATACACACAATGCACAAGAAAATAAGTGTGTACATAGGTACACACTTATTTTAAATATGACCAGTAGGCCCATAGGGGCCTACTGGTCATATTTACGATTTCAAACACAATAGGAAAAAAATGACTTCAAACTACTTTAGAAAACATCCCATAATGTTCTGTGTATGTCCATATTTTATGCTGTAAACAGGCAGAAATGAAGAAGATTCCTGTGAGCTGAGTTTGTCTCCATCCAGCTAATATTTGCCTGTCCGTCCGTCCGTCGCTGTCTCTGGAAATCTGCCCTAATTAGTCTGAGAGGCTCTCTGCAGGAGCTCTGCCTTCTATCATCCAACGAGTTTACCACAGAGAAACAATTCAGCCAGGCCGATCAATGCCTATTACCCATTCAAAATAACTCCTCCTCTAAAAGCCCTGCATTTTTCCCTTTCAAGTCACTCTTTTCAATATTAAATCTTCAAATAGAAAATCTCTGAAGAATAAATTAGACAAATCAAATATGCCAACTTAAAGCCTTCATTAAAGGACTGCGGTGCTTTTCAGTGGCGCTGTTGAGGGACTTCATTATCCCCTCATTAACATGAAAGGAACATTTATAATACATCTTAGAGCAGATGAAAAGTGCATTTGGGTGCACTGGAAGGATGAAAACAGTGTGGGGGTAGAAGCAGATTGGCTACCTCGCTGATGAAAGGGTAAAAATGAAAGATTTAACCCGACCGACTGGTGTGTGAAAACAGAAAAGGAACAAAAATCCACGTCAAACAAACATTAACTGAGAGCCTCGCTGACATACCGAGGGATTTACTTATCAGAAAAATGATCCGAGTACTTTGTTCAGGACTGAGGACAACATGGTTCACTGCGTGTTTAGTTCAGAGATTGTATTTGATCAGTAAACCAATTCAACTTTTATTCCTGATAAGAGGAGGACACACTATCAGTGAACATCGGTGATCAGACCGACGTCTACGATGTGGAGACAGATTTAAAGGGGCACTCTAAGTACTGGCTTTGTGTAACGCAGGGCACAGATCACAAGAAGAAGAGTCAAAGTGGAAAGGAGACATCCAGTCAAGCTTTAAAAACACTGCGTTGTACTATTTCCTAAGTATCTAAGACCCCTCCCCTCCCCACTCCCGTTTCTTTTCTTTAAAAAACAAATTCCTGGTTAAAATAGCCCTGATGACATCTCTATCATCTACTTTCCAAGATCTGACAAAGTTCCAGTCATCAGCCCCTGAGGAACGTTCCCAGGCTGATATCTGAACCTGGAGGAGTAACCTACTACTGTTACAGGAGCCTAAACAGGTCTCCCTGCCTGTATGTGACAAGACTGTTTACTCAGTATTCATGCTAAATATAAAAATGTGATCAGGACTTATGCACATCACTGAATAATATGTTAGGTCTGTAACATTAAGCATCCTGTGGCCTTTCATCTCCAAAGAAACACCGTTGATCAACAGCACTACACAAAGGTCTATTAGAAGTAACTGGGAGGCACCAGTCCCAGCAGGGCTACTCATGTACAAGAGCTTAAAGGCAGTACAAGTGTGAAATAAATGTGAATATTGAATGAAATGTGCAAATACTGCTTTACTAATGGGAACACACATGTCCCTTATTGCCTTATTACTGTACAAATGCAGGTAGATTTGTGGGTGGCATCGCTGTGACCTCACAGAGAGAAGGGGTTGGTGGAGTTTCTAAGTACTCCATGTTCCTGACTACAGCTCTGTACTACAGCTGTGTATGAGCTGTGAATAACAGAGAACCTGTCTTTAGGCATCATTTATTGCAGTCTTCTCCATCTAGACAAGCAAAAAACAAAGCTTTGTGTTACCTCAAAGGGGGTGGGGGGTTGAGGCTTCCACACTGAGTCATAATAATAGAGAGCTGACTTTATGCTGCTCACATAACCTCTGCTGCAGTGGACTGGGAGTGGGAGGTGGCCTAAGCATCCATCAGGAGAAAGGTGAGCCTAGAGATGTAACTGTGCTCTTCAGGGTTTAATCATGAGGCGCAACTCTGAGCCGATTCCATAGCAACTATTCGCCTCATGGCAATTAAATGCCTCCGTTTCATCAGAGGAACATAAGAGCTTTGGTTTGGATGGCTGGAAATGAAGGTTTGAAGGTGGGAAAAAGCAGAGTGCCTAACGAGCGGAGCTCCTCTACAAAGCTGTAAAGAAGGGGTGGGAGGGAAGGAGGAGGCGTTAGTGATGAGATTGTCTGCCCGTCTGAATCGACTTTAATTGGGATGTAGCTCAAATGTGGTATTAAGTGATGGCTGTGTGGGAAGCTGGCCGGGAAGAAGCAGCAGCTCTGGGAGAAAAGGGATGGCGTGATAAAAGATGCTGCAGAAGCTTGCGGCCTGTATGATGTTAGCCAAGACAGACTGAAAGTTTTACAGGATGAGACTGAGTGTACCCTGCTCAACTAGCATGCAAAAACCTGTCAGACATGTGATGCCAGTGGACAGAGTACTTCAAAGTCAGTAGGGTCACTAAAAAGTGCTCATTCTTCCTTGTTAACTCAGCTGTAGAGAGGAGGGACAGCCCCAGCAACAGGACAGCAGGGGGAAGAGATGGGTGGCTGCAGAAGAGGCTCTGCTCAACAACTTCATGACAGTGACGTGAAGCTCAACAGTTAACAGTATCATTCACAGTCCTCCAAAGTCAATACATGTGCAGCTTATTTTTTTTAATTTTCAGTTTTTTGGCCTTTTTCTGGCTTTATTTGATAGATCCAGTGAAGACTGACAGGAAAGTGGAGAGAGAGGGGACGACGTGGGGCAAAGAGCCGTGGGTCGGACTCGAACCCGGACATGTCTGCTCATCCCAGTGAGCTAAACCGGCACCCCCCGAATCGATTTTTAAATAAAAATTGCATTTTTGCCAGAATCTCACTTTAAAGCTGACAAAACTATTTCAACAACCACCAAATAGCTAAAACTGTAAATGAGAGCAGGTAAACAGATTCCGCACTATGATGTAAACACAAAGTGCAACCGTCTGGTCGCGTACACGTACACGCCGTCGGTGCTGAAAGACGACATCTCACAGGTTTCATCACTGACCAAAATCCACCCAACCAGCAACAAAAGAAGATCCAAACTAAGCTTCACGTTTGATAAACATCGTCATGAATTCCCTCTGACTTTGCTGTTTTGCTTCCACCACAATAAAATCACACTTCCTGCACAGCTCTCTCTCTCTCTGTGTACTCAGAGACCAGTTTACCATCAAATCTCTGTTTCCTGCATCATTCACTGCTTATTACACACCAGTCTACTGTTGTGTACGGCACTGTAGGCCGCTGTCTTTTTTAATGACCTCCTACAAGAAAGCCTAATTTCTGCTGTTCAATACTGAAGAAATTTAAACTTTTTAAAATGATGCGAAATTACAAAACTCTCAGCTGTGTCTGTAATCAAACCTCTGTGACTTTGCTCTGCTTCACTTCAGCAGCATCAGGTAATGTTCAGATGTTGATTCATGGTTTTCTTCAGTTTTTGTTCTACTGCAGAATATTTTTAAGGTTATCTGCTATAAAAATTCAGGCCAGGAAAATCTGCTTCATGTTTTTCTGTGTTTTATCCTCAGTTACTTTGACACAAAGACATCTGCTGTGATGCTCACACCTCTGATGAAGTCTCACAGTCTCAGCTTTGTTTTTATACATAGATATAAAAATATGGATATGAATTGGTAAATGATCAGAATTATAATATTTCTGACTGTCTGAGTCAAGATTGAATCAGTTATAGAAATCAGTGAGGATACCCGGCCCTATTACAGAGGAATTACCTCTGTACCAAGGGCTTCTTAAGCTGTTTATAGGCCACAGTATTCCCATCATCCCACAAATAGACTCATCTCTTGGTAAAGTGGAAAATTCTTTTTAGTTTTTAAGGATGATTTAAAGGACTTTTGACTCCACTCTAAAGAATGGGAGCAGAGTAAAAAATCCCACAATATGCAAAACAGCACAGTCAAGTTTAACTTGAGCTAAAAGGAGACTCGGACAAAGATGGTGTCCTCCACAGATTTTTCATATTAAGCTCTGTCTTTATAGTCACCAAGAAAAGACTCATATCTGCCTCACTGGAATAAGTCAGGGAATTCTTGACAGTTGTATACACTGTGGTCCACAAAGAACAGGTCTCTAATTACTATAAGGAAAAATGACTACAGTGACATATGAGAAACTCAAGTGTTCTTTTAAAATTGACTTGAAAAACTCTGTATTAAGGTTAATACGTGTACAACCTAAAAGGAAAGAAAATGAACACTTAAATCGCAAATCAGGTCTTGATTAATTACATTTTCAAATAAAATGTTTATTGACACAAATTATGTGATTTGTTGAGAGACGAATTAGGAGGTGGAATCAAAAAGCATCAACCATCGAGGGCTGGACTAACAAAGTTGTCTTCACTTCATTTTTTGAGCAGCAGAATTATTTATTTACTCATTAAAGCTGCTCTTTGATTCTTTTAAAGTATACTTAGAAGAACACAGTAGTATAGTACATGGTATATTATTAGTATTGGTGGTACAGAGAATGAATTGGGGGTTGGGGGTGTGGCACAGTCCTCTGCTCGTCAGATGACCTCTAGGTGGGGCTGCTAAGCAAAGGTTAAGCAACTCTGTTGTTGCCCAGTTTGAGCCCCGTGAAAAGAGTTTGTGACCCACGTAAACATGGAAAAACTCAACACGCTGAACAGACAAAGGTTTTCCATTCAGTGATAAACTAATAATCTTTGACAGGTGAATTATGACTCATAATGAATGAATTTCCCAAATTAACCTATTCATTTAACTGATTTGAATAAATAAATCTACCAAACATGCAGGTCACAGACTGCCAGCTGTCATAATTAGCTACATTTTATCATGTCATATGAAAAGAAGCTGAATGTCTTTGGGTTTAGAGCTGTGGGCGTGAACCTCCAGGAACATGGACACGTCACTATTACTGGATATTAATCCAGGATAAATCACCAAAAATATAAATATCAAAGTAGCTGTTAGATCAGCAAACCAAGAATCTACACATTTAATGGATATAGTACTTAGCAATTCTAAGTATAATTATTATAAGAACAATATTAGAGTGGTGGATAAAACCTGAGCAAAATAAAGACTGAAGCTTGGCTTCATGTCTACCGAGGGGACTCATCAGTGGATATGAATGGAGGGCAGTGCGGTGTGATGTACCTGCATGTGCTCTGTGCTGGCCATCAGGGGCATATATCTCAGTAAAGCCCTCACCGAGGAGCCTGTCCATGGGGGACTCCCTGCCAGGCTCGTAGTCGCTGTCCCCGGCCTCACTGTCTCCCCGTCCGCTGTCCTTCAGACTGAACTTATCCATCTCATTCAGGGCATATCTGCAAAAAGCCAGAAACAGATTGGATACATGAATCACAGCCAATAATATTACCACGCTTATGAAGACACCATACTGATGAATAGTAAGGTTCACTGAGAAGGGTTTTAACATAAAATTATGCAGATGTGAAGTTATTGAGCATATAGTTTAACTCCAAAATCAACTGGATCAGAAAAGAGCTGAGAACAGTGGAAATGTTATACTGTGACATGAGGAAGAGCACAGAGGGCTCCTCCTCATGTCTGCCTAGGTGTGACAGCAAACAAAGCATCGTTTCACGCATGTGTTACCTGTAGCTTCTCGTGTATTTGTTGCCTCTGAAGCTTGGCCGTGGCTGGTACTGGCCCTGATGAAGCATGGACAGAAGCTGTGAGACTTGCTACAAAGCCAAGAAAAAAAAAACAAAAAGAAAGAAAAAAAAGACAAAATAAAAGGGAAAATGAAGAGGGGAAAATGAATGGAGTCAACAAGCAAGGCCACAAGACAATGTTTGGGGGGGCACTGTGGGGAGGGGGCTGAGGGAGTGCATGACTTTTTGATGGTCAACAAAAACAGGACACATACAGCTGAACAGAACACGGGAGGTAACCCCGATACATGACAAACCACGTGCACGGCTTCAAATGAAAAAGTACTATATGTATAAATACTTCAGTGAAAAAAGTAGTAGATGAGGTAAATGGGGTTTACATCAATCCCATGTACATTTAAAGAAAATGAATAAACCTCTCACCTCTACAGGAGGAGTGGCGTGGGCCAGCTCCAGAGCAAAGTTCTCTTGCACATGATTGGAGGAGATGGTGACCAGGCTGTTCAGTGACTGGCGGCTATGATGGCTCTGCCTGCTCCCCAGCGTGCCTCTCTCAGGTGTAGGGGAGGGGGAGGGGGAGCGCGGGTGTGCACGGACAGGTAAAGTTCCATTGACGGTCGGGACCAGGGTGATATCTGCCTTGTGGATTTGCCTGGCGGGCTTCTTAGGGTGGTTCTGGTAGCTGTTCTCCGCCACGCGACAGTTGTAGTTGTGTCTGGGGTCTTTCTTCTCACGGCTGCAGCGGGCCGTTGCAAACATCAACATAACGATGAGCAGCAGAGCACAGACTGCACCCAGAGAAATGATGACAATGAGGGAGAGATCCAGTGAGGCCTGGGTGGAGCCGGTAGGATACAGAGAGGGGAGAATGTCCATGTTCTCCTGCACAGAGAGCCTGAGGAGGGCTCCTGTGGACAGCGGGCTAATGCCTCTGTCCTGCACTTCCACCCTGATCTCCATTATCTCCCGCTGAGCCTGCTCCAGACTGGCATTGGTTCTAAGCTCACAGCGTCGGGCATCCATCACAAACAGCCCATCCTCATTGCCACCGATGATGGCACAGCTCACCTCTCCATTGGCACCAGCATCACGGTCTGTGACTTTGAGGGCGGTGATCAGCTGACCTGGGGATGCGTACTTCCACACGGGAAGCTCAGCGCTATGATTCCGGAGTGAGGGGGAGTGAATGATGGGCGGGTTGTCATTTTCATCCAAAACAGTCAGAAGGATGGAGGCATTGGCTGACTGTGCGGGGTTTCCCCCATCACGTGCCTGAACAGTGAAGGCGATCCGGCTGACATCCTCGTGGTCGAAGCTGCGCAATGCGTAGATGGCACCGTTAGAGGGGTCGATGGTGACGTAGGTGGAAATGGGGCTCTCTTGGACCAGCGTGTCTACGATGGTGTAAGTGACCTGGCCGTTGGTGCCCAGATCTGGATCTGAGGCCACCACTGTCATCAGGTAGGCCCCAGGAGAGTTGTTCTCCGACTTAAAGACCTCGTAGCGGCTCTTCTCAAAACACGGAGGATTGTCGTTTTCATCCAGAACCTGAACGGTAAAGTGTTTGATGGTGGAGAGGCTGGGGGATCCTCTGTCCTCAGCTATGACCGTCAAACTGTACTCTGACCTCTTCTCGCGGTCCAGTGAGACATTAGTGAGAATCATGTAGTTCTTCTCGTGGGTCTTCTGGAGCCTGAAGTGGCCATGGCCGTGCAGCCTGCACACCACCTCACCGTTGAGCCCTGCATCAATGTCATCAACACGCACCAGAGCTATGAACGTGTCCACCGGGGCTCCCTCTGAAATGTAGGCCACCTCCTCTTTGCCAGGCGTCATCAGGTTAATGTTTATCTCTGGTTTATTGTCGTTGATATCCACAACTTTGACCACGATTTTGCAAAGTCCAGGAATGGAATTAGGGCCCAAGTCCTGAGCCTGAACATCCAGCTCGTAGGAAGCACTGGTTTCATAGTCCACCTTTTTAATCAGAGTAATGTGGCCATTTTCAGGGTGGATCTTAAAGGTCTCCAAGATCTTTGGTGAGACATGACTGCTGAAAGAATAAACTATTTTCCCATTAGTGCCCTCGTCAGGATCTGTGGCGTTTAAATCAATAATCAGAGTTCCAAGGGGAGAGTTTTCTAGCAAATTGATGGCATAAGCCTGTTCGTCAAAGGCCGGGCTGTTGTCGTTGGAATCCGAGATACTGATCTTGAGGAGAGTAGAGCCAGACTTGGGGGGCACCCCGTTATCCGAGGCAGTTAGCTGCAGCTGGTAACTGGCCTGCACCTCCCGGTCCAGTTCTCTCATCACCACCAGCTCTGCGTACTTAGCCCCGTCCGTTCTGGTCCTCACGTCGATCTTAAAAAAGTTGTTGGCTGTGAGGGAGTACGTGTGCAGAGAGTTCTCCCCGACGTCCGCATCCACAGCGCCGTCCAGTGGGATGCGCGTTCCCACCGACGCGCTCTCGGAGATCTCGATCGGGACGATGGCGCGAGCGAAGTGCGGGGAGTTGTCGTTGATGTCCAGCACTTCCACTTCCACGTGGAACAGCTGCAGATACTCCGTAGGCAGCGTGACCACGTCGAATTCAATGGAGCAGTTGGAGTTTTTCTCGCAGAGCTTCTCGCGGTCGATCCTGGTGCCGATGCTGATCTGTCCGTCGTCCTCGCGCACGGCCAGCAGCGGCGTGCTGCCCAGCTGCATCACGCGGAAGCGAAAGCTCAGGGAGCTGGGTAACTTTGGCAGAACCGCGGACACGTCCTCCTTCAGCCGCGCGATGACTGTGCCCACTTTCTGCTCCTCGTAAACTTTGTATTTCAGAGTCTTCC
>VUQG01000734.1:6987-18135 GCA_015106755.1 Etia nguti | reverse complement strand
TGTGTGAGCCCAGCTCCCTTCTGATTGGCTGACCCTCACAAACCAAAGGTTTGAACAGCAGGTAGATGGGCGGGCTCTGTTTAAAGGAAGACAGTCGTCCCACAGATAATGTCACGTACTGTGGGCTCACACTGATGGTAAATCATGGCTTGTAAACGTCTCATGTACCTTTTCACAGCTACTCCTTGACTCTTGTAATTGCTTTTTTGGCATTCACCAAAACTTCCACCTCTGCTTTCATTTTGAAAATCCTATGTCAACTTGTTATTGAGTTATCACAGTGACAAGATTTTCAGATAGCTTGACCTGGAGTCTCAGGTAGATCTACAGTGGGATGGACATGTGTAGGACAGAGGGTAGTGGACTTTTTAACCACTGTTTAACACAATCTAGTTAAAAGTGAAAGGTGAAGGTATGCTCTGAAGATTAGTGGGATGAGAATAGAAGCAAGACAGAATTAATGTCTGTGAATGAGCGCAAGACAGCCGAACATACAAGGAACACGGACAGTGAAGGTAAATCAAAGAACACCTGGTGTCAACCAAGCAGGAGAAGAAGAAGAGACTGCCTTTAGAGTGGAGTGGGTGGATGCGAGTGCCAAGGGTGATTTGTGACAGAAGGATAGCAGCAAGAGAGAAACAAGGGTTTACAAGATGGTAGTTAGAGTTGCTGTGATGTATGGTTTGGAGATGGTGGCTTGATAAAAAGACAGGAGGCTTAGCTGGAGGTGGCAGAGTCGAAGATGTTAAGAGGAGAGCAGGCGGCAGCAAAAGAAGAAGATCACAGAGAAGATTCACGGATGCTGTGAAGGAGGACATGCAGAGGGTTGGTGTGACAGAGGAGGATGCTGGGATAGGAGGAGATGGAGGCAGATGATCCACTGTGGCGACCCATAAAGGGAGCAGCTGAAAGAAGAGGAAGCTTTTAGAAGAACTATCAGTGTTAAAGGAAAGCTCAGTGTTCTTTGTCCTATTTTTTATTTTTCAGTTGGTGAAATATCTGGACTGGACTCTTCGTCTATGAAGCCATGCTGTTGTAATAGATGGTGTATGTGGTTTAGCACTGTCTTTGCGAAACATTCACATGTACAGCTTGCCAAAAAGGAAGGCAGGCAACTGCTCGGGGCTCCAGCCAGAGGGGGGCCCAAGCAGCCTAAAGGGCTCACAAACTTTATATCACAGCAGTGGCAATGTGCAAAGTTTGCAATGCAGTCGGAAGAGCCTGAGCTCTCTAAAGAGGTCTACCTCCCTCCACTCACTCGCTCTGTATGATTGTGTTTAAATAAGCCTAATGAGAACAGTGAAAACCAGTCAGTACAAATGTGCAGGAGTTATTGTTGTGGAAGTGAAAAAGAAACACTGTGGATTTTTCTCTTTGTTACTTCATGAAATGAAATAAACAAAATGTAGACGTGGCTGTAATGGGTTTTCCAGGTCCTGTGAAAGGACCAAGCAAGGATCACTCCAATCAGTCTTTCATGAGAATAGCACACATTGACATTAAGCACCCTTTCTAGGCCTTTATTTAGCAATGGAATCCAAACTACAGTTTGTCTCACTTTTATTCTCTTCTTTTTCACCTTCTGTTTCCCTCCAGCCCACCCCCACCCACCACCTCCTCCTTCACCTCCACCCTCCTGATGTACCAAAACCATTATGGACCATTCCACATCACTTGAAACATAATACCTCCTCTGCCCCACCCCCACATCTCCCTCTCTCCCTGCACTCTGAGGGAATTCAGAACAATCAGATCCTTTATACTAAATATCTGTCTGAGCCAAACCCCCAGCATCTCCATACTCCTGTCCCTTTCTCACCTCACTGTCTAAGCAATCACAAAGCTTCTGTTCACAGACCAGGCAGCACGTACAACATCTTACAGAATCCTAAGAAAAGATATAATCACATGTTTAAAGCATGTTCAGATGGTTATCTCTCTCACACAGATAAATGAACGACCATTAACCGACTGACCTATGCTAGCTAACAGGGCTAAACCAAAAACATGCTTCTCTTATTTTCTTTCTTTTGCAGTTGTAATGAATAACTCACAAGACACAACATTTTCAGAAAAATGAACAGATAGATAAGGACGTATAAAACAGCCAGAGGTGACCATATTTGGACAAGACTGTGGAGTGAGACATTATCAGTGAACGCTAACAAACTCGTCTGGCGAGGTGGTTCAATGTATATACATAAATGGTAATTAGTGCTAAGTAGCAGGCTAGCATGTCTTGAAGCACTTGAATGATCTGTAGCACCCAGCTGACTGTATTATCAATGGAGGCAAGGCTTAGGAGACAGTGCAGGGCTCACACGTATGCCACCACAGCCACAGCAGCCTGTGCTTCTCACGTTTAAGGCTTTAAATATCTATATGAAATAAATGTAACCATATACACCTGTTATAATGAGGGAAACAATCAACGGAGATCAAGACTGGTTTGGGGTGTCAGTAATCCTACTTTCCATTCCTTACAGACGTCCTTTCTATCGTGTTTCGGAGCTTTGAGTGGCTATTAGAGGAACTGCAGTGTTGGGTATTTTTCCTGCCCGGGAGCTTGTCATTTGGGACCTGCATACCATTTCAAATGGACCTGAGAATTTCAGTGATAGGTCAGAACCTGAACTGGACCTTACTAAACATGGCGTTGTCAATGTTGTTCATTGCTTTATTTTAGTCTAGTTCAGCTTCAAATTAAATTTTACTTGTAATAAAGTGCAGTGACACACTGTGACCTGTGATGTCAAAGTTAGCTGTGAGCACACCACTGACTACATCAGACTGCATTCTAATAACTTACAGATGAACGTGTTTTGCCATTGTCATAGGCATATTTATTCATGGCAAAGGCACAATCACATTTCAAACTTAACAGCAAAAAGGCAAACACAAAGATGTGCACAGTTAAAAGCAGCCGTTGCATATCCTGAAAGTTTATTATTGAAGAGTACAAGGAAACAGGAGCAAACAGGCACAGGGAATGTGTTGGAACCACGTGGTTTAATTAGTGTCAGATTCTCTTTCCTTTTGTCTCCCTGTCTGATGTCCCAGCTCTTTTCTTTATACCTCTCCCATCACCACATACTGATTTTTCTTCATCCTGGAAAGCACTTTGAGCCACAGACTTGTATCCAAACCTTCTGCTAAAAACACAAAGAGAGAGTGAGAGAGAGAGAGAGTATGTGTGTGTGTGTGTGTGTGCGGGGGGGAGGGGGGATTTAGCCATATTCAGCAGAAAACCACTGTAAGCCCAAGGGATGCTCAAGCAGCAGACATGAAACCGTAGCACAAATGTAAAAGAAAAAAAGTGTTATGGAGAAAAAAAGAGGAGGGAGGAGGGCTGCAGTGGGAAAATATCTGGCTCCTCTGACGCTGTCAAGTTGCAGCCTCTCTGTTTAAAAAAACCACTGCAGTGCCACAGAGTTTGGGGACTACAGCTAGTCAAATATTGGTTTGGAATGATGTAAGGAACATGCCACTCTGCCAAGCCACAGTAAGCACTCAGCTCTGGAGACCCAGTCACACTGGCAATGCATCTTCAGGCACGGAAACACGGCACTGGCTCCCACCAGCACTTGTCAATTCACAGAGCAAGAAGAAAGAAAACACTGCATTTGCTCGACTGTGGGTCCCTGAAGGTAGCTCGTATTTCTGCTGCTGGTCTGTCCCTGTGTGGGGCTGAGGAGAAAATAAGGTTTTAAATGGGAAATACTCAAACTCAGTGCCACTGCAGGAGGTTGATTGGGTTCTCAGTGAGTGCCAGAGACTCGACTACGACTTGGCCAGCTGATGAGATTCTTGGCTTTGAGAACTGACTTTCCACTGTGTAATGCTGCTCCAACCCTTACTGTAGTGCTCAACCCCCTTTTTGCCTTTAAGATTTTGATTTAAATTCACATCATCAGCTTCCAAAAATAAAAAACCCAGAAAAAAGAAAAGATAAAAACAGAAACCTTTTCTTTTCAGGGCTACTTTCTTGATCACTCAGTGGTGTAAATTGTTGTACAGCTTGTGTAGACTGTATCACAGTAGATTGTTGTTCTTCGGGCTCCATTTCAAAATAGAATTGGTACATTGTGCTGCTCAGTGATTTATCAGTCTACTCAAATTGTAAGTGCATCCCATGATTCAGTAGCTTGCAGAACCACATTCCACAGTAATAACTTAAAGTGATGATTTCCTGTGTGACTTCTCTCTCACATCATTGTGGAGAAATTTTGGCCCGCTCTTTTTTACAATCTGGGTTCAGTTTACTGAGTTCTGCAGCCGCTCTATTGAGGTCCCAGCACAGCGTTTCAGTCAGGGTGAGGTCTGAAGTTTGGGCCAGAGTAGCACCTTGATTCTTTTCAGCCATTCTGTTGGAGATTTGTTGCTGTGCTGTCATGAACCCTGCGGTGCCTGAGTCGGAGTTTTGTATTCTGGTATTTGCGTTTCAGCAGTTATTCCTGGTTGGTTTCTTTCTGTCTGTATTCTCTGCTATTTGAATCCTGCTCATGGTTGACCAGTTTCATATTTAAGTTGTTGAGTTATCAGTTTATTTTACTTCCTCAGTCTTCTTTATGTCTTGTTGTCAAGTCTTAGGAATAGGAGATAGGAGTTACTTTTCGAACACACCCTAACCTCTTTTTCTTGACCTCGATAAAAACATCAAGGAGGGTAGGACACTTGCTAAGGGCTGAGGAAGAGAGAAGAGTCGTACAGTGAGAATTGGACAGCCTTACACTAGTTTCTCCTTAACAATGTGACTCCAAATGCTGCTGAGTTGAAAGTACAATGTGCAGAAGATGCACTTCAAAATGCAGTTCTTACTTCACCACAATGTGTTCTAACCCCGTTGCTTTATAGTGTACTGTACAATCTGTGAAGTATCTCTAAAATTAGAAATATCCTGTCTCAGAGTGACGCTGAAAAACTAGTTCATGCATTTATTACTTCGAGGCTGGACTACTGTAATTCATTATTATCAGGATGTCCTAAGAACTCCCTAAAAAGCCTTCAGTTAATACAAAATGCTGCAGGCTCCTATCCACAGCACGTCTTTTGTCCTGTGTAAAAGACTTGAACCCACACAGCATTCCGTAACTGTTTGTTTGTTTCGTTTATTTAATGTTATGGCACACACAATGCTTCCAGCTTGGCACCTCTGCCACAATTCTTTCAGTTCGGCAGCTCAGCACCTTTGCTTTCTCCATGGCCAGCTGGCTCCATCCTCCACTGCCAGTCCCCGGCATCATTAAAGAAGGAAAAGAGTTCATATGTGTAATTCCTTCTACCTGGCCCTCAGCCTTCCTGGCAATGCCCCTCGAGCCCGCTACACCACCCCTCCACTGCAGCTAAAGATCACACCCCTGCCACACACCCCTACCACCTGACTGAGGCCGGCACTACATCCGGGCGAACCTACTCCCCCGCCCGCGAACGGGAGAGAAAATCGGCCATCCAAGGAGGTAATAATGAAGAGTTGACCGCCCACCAGATAGCCAGGCAATCCTCAACCGTACTGTACCTCCTTTCCCAGTCTGTCAGTTTCTGGCTGATGTAGAGATTGGCCTAGTTGACCCCCCTTACCTGCTGGGACAAAACGGCCCCCTCCGCTGTGTTCGAGTTGTCCGTCTGCAGGACGAAAGGGAGGGAAAAGTTAGCTGTGTGGAGCAGTGGCTCCCCACAGAGAGCCTTTTTCACCTGCACAAATGCCACTCCGTCCACTGAACCAGATCTGGGGAACCCTTTCGGGTGAGATCCGTCAAGGGGCTGATTAGGTCCGCGAACTGTGCACGAACTGGTGATAGTAACCAGCCAACCCCAGGAACTGTCTCACTTCCTTTTTGGTCTTGCGGCGCGGGCAGGATGCAGAAGCTGCTGTTTTCTCCATCTGTGGGCACATCTGCCCGTCGCCCAAGTGGTACCCCAGATACTGTACCTCCCTCCGTCCAACTGCACACTTCTTTGGGTTGGACGTGAGCCCCACCTGCCTCATGGACTCCAGGACCGCGGCCACCCACTGCACATGCTCCGCCCAGGTGTCACTGTGGATGATCACATCATCCAGGTATGCAGCGTGCAGCTGCAGCACCCAGTACATGAGGCGCTGGAAAGTGGCCGGCGCTCCGAACAAGCCGAAGTGTGACAAACTGGTACAACCCAACTTCGTATGGGTTGTACCAGTTTGTACCGGTTAACCGGGGCTTCCAGGCTTGCCAGTCTGTGGCAATGGAGCCAGGACACCGTTTTCCAGGGCAGGCTCTCCATAAACTGTTTTAGGACCACCGTTGCCAGCATGTGTGCATTCCCCTCCAGTGATTACTTCCACCTGGCTCTTAGCCTCCCTGGCACCATCCCTTCACTACAGCGGAGCCAGAGACCACAACCCTGAGACATCCTGTCTTCCTTCTCTCACCCCAACCAGTCACGGCAGATGGCTGCCCCTCCCTGAGCCTGGTTGTGCTGGAGGTTTCTTCCTGTCAAAAGGGAGCTTTTCCTTCCCACTGTCACCAAAGTGCTTACTCATAGGGGGTCATATGATTGTTGGTTTTTTCTCTGTATGTATTATTGTAGGGTCTACCTTACAATATAAAGTGCCTTGAGGCGACTGTTGTTGTGATTTTAAATACAAGCACTGTAGAATAATATGAAGCACTTCTTCCGTTTCTATTCTATAATGTAACAATATGTAAATCCTACATGTCAGAGTTTACCTGCATCTTCATAATGAATACATCCATCTGAGGAAAGTTTGCATAACATATTCTACCCTCTCTCTGTTACTGAAGGACCAGCTGTGCTCAAGAGATGCAAGTCATTGGACATGTTGCATAAATTATTAATAAATGCATACGGTTGGATTATGGGATTTGAGACAGGCATTGCATAGGCTTTTCTAAAGGGATACATGCATACATATTATAGGACTGAGTGCAGCAAGGAGCAATACCACAGAAGTTATTCTTGATTCAGCATACAATGTAACACACATGATAGAAACATGGGTGTGTTGTGTTAATATGTAACTTGTATACTACATGTGTGGTACTAAGTACAGCCCATTAACTTGATGCTAAACATAGTTTTTATATAAATCCAATTTTTAAGACTTTGTAACTGGATGCCTTTAATTATATTTAGTACACATTTTCTTCATTTTTCTGTAAAGCTGCTACATGAAGCAATATATGTTGTTGATCACTCAAGTGACAGAAGAATAAAAAAACAAAAATCAAATAAATATAACTCTTATGTCCATTGCTTTTGTTTAAGCACCACTGATAAACCAGTGTGAACCACAGTGAAAGTTCAAACTTGACATTAATGATCAGCAAATAGCTGTCAAGGGTGACACTGTGTTCATAGCATACCAGAAAAAGTAGGCTTTTTTGGCATGTGGCCCACACTTTTTTTTCAGGTTTCATAACCAAAAATATGTTATAAACACTAGATGACTCTGTACACATGGTGAGCCTCTTATTGTAACCAGGTTCTTATTGTAACCTTGATATGATAGTATAAAAAGTAACAAATCATGAACTGAGATCAAGACTTTACACAATTCAGCAGTGCTTGCCACTTGATAAATGTAAATAAATTCTGAGAAATTACATAAAAATTTAAATCAGGAAAGAAGTCATTTCCAGTTCGACACATCATTAAACATGAACACTTGGCCTCCACAGGAATACCTATCCACCCTTTGGCACATTTTACTCTATTCTGACATCATCAGTGCACTGAGCTGTAGATTCTTTTTTCTTTATTGAAAGCGAGGCCCACTTCTTTGATCAACTGCAATGGCCTGGCACATCTCATTCTCAGTTATTTCAGGTGTTGTGCTAAGAAACAGATAAGATAAATGGAACTAGATAAACATGACATGACATGCAGACTTTTTAAGACAGTATTAAGGAGTCCATGTTCCTCCCGAGAAGTCAGAATACAAGAGCAGTCTAATCCAAACTACTGTATTTACTCAAATAGTGACCACATTTACCTATTCTGCTTTTATGACAAATTAAAGGAATGCATTACTGTGAAAAGTGGTCTTGATAGGGATCAGAGAGTCACCAGGAGTTTCTCCTTTACTCTTTACGTTAATGAGCAGAGCATCAGCGTGACGATCGACACAGGAACTGTAGTCAGCTGCACTGAAGATGTCACAACTTCACAACACAAGCAAACAGTAAGCGTAATGAAACAAAAAACAGAAAAACCCAGACTGTCTGCAAATATAATAAAAAATGTTCTAAGTGAAGTTAAAAGTCCTGGAGCTTCAGTGGACAAACCTTGAATTTGTTTACAGGGCTTTTTTTTTTTTTTTTTTACTATAAAGGCTGTACTTTGAGCCTTTAAAATTCCTGATGACTCTACCTTTGGCCACCATTAGAAATAAAGCTTTTAAATTGCGACAAGGTTTTATTTGAGGAAATATGGTAAGATATTTGTCATTTAAAATGTATAAACGCCAAAGTACTGTGTCTAGCACTGCTGCTATAGTCTTTGGTTTCAGCCTTCTTGTTCAACAATTCTATGTATGAACTGTGACTTTGGCTTATCGTGTTTTAATTTCTAAATCTCTCTTTGATGGATTTTAATGGCCAAACTAAAACAATTCCAGTCAGCTGATAATCAGTCTCCAATCAAATGGTAAACAAGCACTGATCCACATCTCCTCAAATTTTCAAAGTAAGAAAATTAGATTTATGTGAGTCTGGTAAAAATGATACTAAATGAAAAAATAAAAGAATCAAACTAATCTAAAAGTCATGAGCTCAAACTCAAGAGGTTGTCAGGGCTATGCGGGATGTATTTTACAGATGTTAAGCTTTCTTTCGTCCTTTCTTCATATATACTTCACATCTGTAAATGATAAGATTAAGAATGACTGCTGTGCCAATTAATACTTCTAATTGTAATAGGCAGTTTTACACATGGTTAAGAGATCATATAGTGAAAAACCTTAGAAGACATTTAACCATGCAGCTGAGAATGCAAAATGTTGTTTGCATACTCACATGATGCTCTAGGTTGCGCTGTTCTTATAGATTAGATCTGTCAACCAGAGATATGCACTACAGACTGATCTGAAGTTTGGGTAGACCGGTTCTGTGGTCTAGTACAGTTACACTTGATCTTCAATCACAGGGGAATGTCGGGTCTTAGGTAATCCAGTCAACATTTCCTACATAATCCACAGCCCATCAGAGTTTTCTGTTGTCTTCTGTTGTCACAGGAGATCTCCTATGTGGGTGGAGGTCCTTCGTAGCGGAGCATGATGTTGAAGGATCGGGCAAAGTTGTTAGAGAGAGAGCAGCTATTGCCTTCATCCATGAGAGGCAGCAAGAAGGCCAGGAGCAGCAGAGCGAGGAAGAGGAGCCATAGAGGAAGAGCCAACCGACAAACCCGCTGCAGCAATCCAGGTTTCTGCTGATAAAGAAGTAATACAGGCTTATTGGAACACATAGTTAATCAAACAAGTTAATCCCCATTGAGACATGTTAAAATGACCAACTACACAGCACTAAAAAGCATGCTTGGAACCTGGCACAAATAATGCTTCTGGCCTATACATAATTAATCCATTTGGAACTCTCAGAGCTTAAAGTTAGATTACTCTGACTGAGAAAAGCAGTTGTAGCTGGTTGCTAATAGCAATGTCCCATGATTGTATTGCTCTGTAATGGAGCAACAGCATGCCCAAATCTATGCTCAAATTTTGGTGAAATTCTAATATTTTTTGTTTTTAACTTTGTTAGGTAGCACATTTGCAGTTCATGAATACTGCTTGCTAACCAAGCTATCCAAGGCTGCTAGCAATACTTGATAACAGCACTGCACCATCAATCATCATGCCTGGTTAAAAATAAACAAAAACAATAAAACAAAAAAAGGTGACAAGAGCTAAAATACCATCTAGGTGCTTCCAAACAGTAGTTGACATCACAGCCCTCATACCCATGTTTTATTCATCTCTACAGTCTACAGTGTTTTTATTAGTACCTGTGACACAAATGACAACAATGATATGGTTCTGTGATCATTCATCAGTGCTTAAAAAGAGAAAACCTGTTAAAAAAGGAAATCTGCACCATCGCAAGTGGAAAGCAGAAGACAGCTCAGTCACACAGTCAGAAACATCACATACCAGAGCAAAATGACTCAGCTCAGGCCTCTGCCTCTTTTCTCTGAGACTTATTATTCTGTGAATCATGTTTACCGCCTACATCCATCTTTCACCTTCTGAACACTGTATCATCCAGCCTCACTGGTGACAATTTAAAAACAACAAAACTGAGGTCTACACAGTGTAATACCAGGAAACAGGCAGAAAAATATTTAAGATGCTTTGTATTTGTGTGTAGTATAAATAAAACTTCCCAAAATACACCACTGTTGTACTTCCTCACATGTCAGATCTCTGTGCACTTTACAAATAACAATTAATACAGGTGGCTGAGGGACAAATTGATAGAAAATGCATTAATGAACTAGAATTAAGTCTTTGTTAATGATGATGATTATGAGAATATGCACAATGCCTAATGAGCCACAATGGTTTTGTGTTGAGCATCATTGTATTGTGTGTAGATTCACATTTTATCTCATTTTACTCAATGAAATATTTCTCAATGTAAAAATTTTGTATAGATTATGGTCAATTTTTACCATTATTTCAACTTTCTGTAAAAAAAAACCAAAACTATAATAATAGCAGCTCTTTCAGGACAATAACTGCAACTGACCAAATGTAATAGCATTGCAGCTGTCTGAAAGGCTTTTCCAATATGTGCCTATTACTGTTAAAAAAGATATTTGGATGTTTCTTTGGTCCACTCTTCTTTACAATGTTGTAGCACTTCACCAATCAGGACAGTATAGTTTAGTGGCCAGAACTAAGCCACTCCCCAGTAAAAGACATATGACAGCCCATCTGGAGTTTGCCAGAAGGACTCTTAGACCACGAGAAACAAAATTCTCTGGTCTGATGAAACAAAGATTGAACTCTGCCAAGCCCTCACCAACTATAAAGGGCAGAGCCCCCCCAACCCCCAACAGGGGCCTCAAACTTGCAGAGGAGCTCAACACCTTCTTTGCTTGATTTGAGACCAGCCAACTCCCACTCCCCTTGCCCCCCTTGCCCCCCATCTCCCT
>VUQG01000730.1:0-24629 GCA_015106755.1 Etia nguti | reverse complement strand
CCCAGCTGAAGAGCAGATGTTCAGAACCAATCAGAACCAGTCAGCAACAACCAGTTTTTTAGGGCTTTTTATGTAACTTTGGATAACTAGGCTGTGATTCCAAAAGTTTCAGTAAAATCTAAATTTATTTAGGCATTTGCTGGAATGCAACCAAAGCCTGCTCAAGCATGATTGGTCATTTTAAGTAAGACTACGAGTGGAAAGAAACCACTATCCATCTTTTGTATCTGTTTATAAAGACTTACTTTAAACTTATAAGAATTTTAATTTTAACCGGACGAGTTGGTTTGCATTATCCATCAGAAAAGTACACATTTCTGATGAAAAATTGTGTCATAAACAAATAAAAAGACAACTCTGAACATCTAAGAAATAAAATAATTTATTATTAAAGTTTCTTTTAGTCCAATACAAGTCTATTATGGTTTAAATGCACCTACATCATTCCTACGCCTGTTCAACATCCAGCCAGACCACCACGAAGTTGGCCCAACAGTCACTCAAATGCGGTCTGAACAAGTTCAAAACGGGAGGTATCGGCCCTCCATGCCGCTCCAGACCCGACGGAGCCTGAGAAGATGCTTTTTTCCCCCTTCCTCTTGTACTATAGGTGTTTGATTTGGTCGGTCCAGTCTGGCTGGGCTCACACGGTCGAACGGAAGCCAAGACTCACCAAGGCGGGGATCTGTCAGCGATCCTGGCAGCAGCCAATGAGAATTTGGCTCAAAGGGAAGAAGTAGAGAGCGATTTGGATGGGAAGTAAATCAGACAATCCCCAACTCCACTTGGAAAAGTAAAAGCAAAATCTAAAAAATTGAGAACAACGATGGCATAAATTGCAAACACCTCATCAGCGGTGTCTTTTCAAGCGTTTTAACTTTAAATTAAAAAAGGAAAAAAAATTACCTCCCACTTTATGATGAGAACGATGTAGATGCCTGAAAACTGACTGCGCCAAAACCAGGAGCGCTGCTTTAACAGCCTCGACTTATATAGGAAGGTTTTCCATAAGATTGCAGCACGTATTTAGTTAAATTAAATGTTTTTGGGTGATGAGGCCTCATTAGGCTCACAGTCTGAGCTCTAGACCATCCCAGAGGTGCTGAATGTGGCCAAGATCAGGACTCTAAGTGAACTTTTGAATTTGTTTTAAGACCTCTGAAATGTTGCTGATTGCAGCAGATCTATGTTGTCTTCCTGTGTTTCAGTTACAGCATGAGAAAAACTTGTTGTGCAAATGTCTCAGTATCAATACATTTCCTCATCCTATGAAAACAAAAAAGCTTCACAGTGGTCCTCAAACTGTGAGGTGGCCCAAATAAACAACCAGGCCAAAATATCCAAGCTGTATGCATTTCTTCAGGAAGTATAAACAGAATGAGATTTTGACCCAGGACCCTTTTTATTACTTGCTTTCCCTGTCCTTGTTAATGACGGATGAAATATTGTAGGATCCATGAACTTGTTTTGGCTCCTGAAAAGCAGCATGTCAGAAAAAAAAAAGGTTTAAGACCCTTTGTTATAGAGCAAAATACTCACTGATTCCAAATATGAAGTAACCAACCTGAATGTGAGATCCAAGGAAAAGCTGTAGTGAAACTAAATACTAATTCAATCAGATTTTTAGACTACTGCCCAGATAGCAGCCATATTTGGGCCTGATCTGGGCAACCTTTGGCACATACAGCTCTGTTAGGGCAATAGCAAATATTGCACAGGCCAGATGTGGACCAGAAGTCATGAGACAGGCCTGAATCGGGTTACAGCAAGTGTTCTGTGGGCCAGATGTGGCTCAAATGTTACAACAAAGCTGTCCAGTGTATGGCGGATCAGCGGCTGCAGCTACACTCACCCCGTGTAAAAACCAGCAACAATTTTTTTCTGCATGTGGGGACATGACCTTAAGTGTTGGACATCCCTGTCACCTAAAAGTCATTGAACAATTGGCGCTAAATAATAATAACAACAATACATTTTATTTATATAGGCGCCATTCAAAATACCCAGGGGTGCAATACATGATCACAGAGGAAAAAGCAGTTTTTAAATGTCTGGATTTTGAGCTCAGATTTAAAAAGTGCTGGTGAATCAATATTTGATACTAGAAGGTAAGGAGTTCCACAGCCAGGGAGCAGAGCAACTAAAAGGGCCATAAATGAAGAATAGTTATTTTAAATGACATAACAGGCCCGTGATCTTCACCCTATTTTCTTCTGAGCATATTGATAAGATCAAATCTGAACTTTTGCCTTTGTTTCTGCTTCTTTTTCGCTCTTGCCATCTTTTTCTCTCTGTGCTCCAAATCGCTGTCTCGTGTCTCTATCGCTTAACCTCTTCACCAAATGTCTTGCCCAAATGTCTCTCATCATTCTCTTTGTAATCCCCCCCTCCCCCTTTTGTCTTTGATCCAACTCTCAGCCTCGGCCCTCGTTTCCCTTTCTCTCTCTCTCCCTCATTTTGTCCGTCTGTAGACAGGGACTGCCAGTTCGAGGTGTTGAAGATATCCTGGAAGCTCACCGGAGGCCGGCGGACATGAACCCGAATCGTGGCTCAAAAATGTGTGTTCGCATGTGTCTAGTTCTTTGTGCATGTGTGTTTCCTTGCACAAATACACATGGGTGTGTTCGCATGTGTGTGTGTGTTCTTGAAACGAGGCGATCAACTTTGAGCCAGGGGTTTAGGAGAGACAAGGAGGGCGGGAATTATGGGAAATGAAACCAAGTCGAACATTTAAAAAAAAAAAACAACCAAAAAAACACTTTTGTCTGCTTTTTATTTCTGTGTGTGCAAAAGTTCCAAAAGTCAAACGTGCCTGAGAGATCCACAAGGGACAAACGGCTCATGCGAAACAGTGAAATACGATTTTCATTTATTCTTCATTCTTTGATATGCACAGTAATTATCGTCTCTTTCCTCTCTTGCAGTTTGCTGTCTTTGTTGTTCATGTCCATCTATCCCACAGCCTGCTGCATGATAATAATCAGCGGGAAGCAGAAGACGGACTATATGGCCAACACTATTTGAAGAGCCAGTTATTGCTTTAATTATTCGTCAGTGAATTCAGCATCTGTCTACACTAAACGAACAGCTTGTTGCACCAGAACACAAGTTTCCTACAATACTCTTGTTAGTGCTAAAGCGTGCCAGCATTTGGGATTTTTCACCTGCAAGTATGCGCATGCTTAACATATGGTCTTCCAACAACATTTCACTCAATCGCACTCAGACTCTTGCTTCCTTCAACTTCTCTCTTTTACTCTCTGATTCAAACACACATCCAGACTCAGTATTTCAGTCATAAACAGGTCATAAAGGCCTGTCTTTACTAATGACTCAGCTAAAGAGAGAAACAGATCTTCTCCACAGCCTGAATGTGGGTTGAGTGGTTCTTTATAGTTTGGCTTCTTCTTCCTTCATACTTTTTTTTTTTTGGTGGAAATGCTTGCTGAGAGTTCCCAACGGTACTCTGGAGTTTGGCCGCCTTTCATCGCCAAGTGCTATTTATTAGTGTATTTAAGCTTTTCAACTTGCAGGTTCAATATGTACCGAACAGACATAAAGAGTTGTGGCTGGAGCTTCCAACTGCATCTGGTTTGAAGTGTGAGTCTAAAACGAAGAGGCAGATAAAGTAGAATAAGGAAAAACCAGGTCTAGAGAGGTTTGATTAAGTCTTTGAACTGCCAAAGAGCTCTTGAGCATGACACCATACCTGGGAGAGCTCCCATTTTTTTTACTGTCTTTGAAATCTCTCTGCTGTCAGTTTTCTTCTGAAAACTTGTTGCCCAAGAGTCACTCATTCGTCAATCATTTAGTCATCTTTACAACTTATCTGAAAATTGAGGATGATAGCTACTGACACAATAAGTGGATGAATGGAAGATTTCTCAGTTATACAGCATTTTCCCCCCAAATCAAAGTTTTATTTCAAGTAAAATAAGCACCTCATCTTTAACCGTGTGGTTCTTTGCGTGGCTGTGGGATGATCCACTGCATTTGGTGATACTGTAACTGTCTACTGGACAGATCTTTGAAATTTGTACATTAAGTCCTCATAAGATAAACAGTAAAGATAAACAGTACAGATTACGAATCTTCTCTCAGGTCATCCTCTTTTCATTTGGCAGCCTCTTTGACTTTGTCTCAACCCGAGCTGTCCCTCTCGTGTACTCATTTTTAAACTCACTATAGATCACAGTGTCATCTGCAAACACCAAAGTCCATGGGGACGCCTGCCTGAGCTCATCTATCAGCCTGTCCACATACTAAAATTATCAGGATGCACTACAGCATTTGGACTACTTATGAAATGCTACCTTTAGAAGCAATTGATTGGGAAAAATATACAAAACTAAAGATGGCTCATTTAGTCAGAGCCCTGTTTTATGAAAATCAGAAATCAGTTCACTGAGGTGTGTAGTATGTCCAATCCAAACTTGCAGCTTCTCCAAGGAAATGCTTTGAAATGTGCTTTCCAGGTCAATTATTAACAGACTCTCCCAAAAATTGAGCCAGCAGTGGATTTAACTCATCTCCGACAGCAGATGTAATACCAATTATGAAATACACATAAGCTTTTACTTATTTATATATGAGATGTACTTCATGTGTGATGATTATTAGTAAATATTGCCACTAGTTGAGCTGACTTTTTTTTAACAGCACATAGATCAGCTTTATAGAGAGGAGTGAGAAACAAGTTTTTTAGCCAGTAATGAGAGGCAAGAAAATCAATATACTATCTCTGTATGAGAAGTATAGGCAGTATATGAAACAAAAGAAAATAAGGAGACAAAGAAAAGAGCAGAACCGCTGTGAACAAGATGTCACAGTCACACAGAGTTTGACTGACATATGATTTCTGGGAAATTCAGTGTAGAAAGACCACAGAAAACAGCACAAAGCTACAAAGACAAAGATAAATTAAAGAAAGAAGCTTTATAATTACAGTAATTACACATCACATTAAAATCATTACAGTCTGCCCTCCTTTGGTATTTATGCAACCACTACAGCTCTGACAAATTGAGGAAGTCACATGATAATCCTGAACACATGTCTATTTAAGCTTTTGGCAGGGAGTAAATGTAAGCGGGTATCTTTTATAGAGGAATTGTTTCTCAGCTCTTCATTTGGTAGTGAAGGCAGAAAGTAGAGCATCACTTTTGCCAGCGTGACTGATTGCATAATGACTCACCATCGGAGCCAAAAGGCTTCTACAAGTTTGTTGATTTCATTCATCATCGCAGATTATACGAGAGATGGAGGGGATCGGAAGCCAAACAAGATGAAGAAGAAATATTAAAGGGGAATTTTAAAAAAATGGATTGAATGGATTGTCGTCACTTCCCAGCACTTCTCCCCATTTCTACCCATCTCTCTGCCTTATCTGCTCTCATTATGAGAGCATATACATTTTCGAGGGGTTTTTCTGAACCACAGTGCCACCTTCTGGTGCTGAGAAACTGCAGTCAGACGTGACGGAGCACATGGTGCGACTAGCTTGTTCTGCTGTGGATCATTCTTTTATGTTGTTGCCTTGGAAACTATTTGTCCGTGAGGATTGTGAGTAATTGCATTTTAAACACCATTAGAGTGATATTTAAAGTTTGATAAATTTTAGTTAAAGCCGAACAGCTGATATTTTGCCAGGTGTGGAGTGACTTTGCATTTTCATTTAAATTCCTCACCATGAATTTTGACTGTAAATAAAATGGGGACACGTTAACACTCATGTCTTGATGATGTCTTGTGCTTTTTTTGCTATTTGCACAAAAACAGGACAATTACTTATGAGAAGTGTCGCTGAAGTTCAGAAAAGTTACAGCTTGTTTTTGTTGAAAAAGCTCACAGTGTAAGCTATCTGTCTATCTTTGAAGATAGAAACTCATTGCAAGGACAGAATACTGGCTATTTCGGCTTCATTCATTTGCTTTTGTACCCCCCCACCCCACCCCAACTACCCACCCACCCCCATCTTTTGGTGTGCAAATTCTTCCCTCCATGCCAGGCTGACATCTGCTGTTGCCAACCATAATAATATTGCCGGACAGACACACACTGTGAGACAGACGAGCATATAAATACTTCCACATTACTGGAATACTTAGGCAGAGAGAAACGGATGGCTGGAGGACAGACGGGCCGAGGTGTTCCAGAGGGCAAAGTGTAGATGGATGAAGGGAAAATAAAAGAGAAAAATAGACTCAAGTCGATGTATGCCAGGAGAGTAAGAACTTGTTCTTCTCACTGTCTTATGAAATGAAACTTTATACGTGATTAAAATGATTGAAAATTCAATAACATTTTGTGTTGGATAGTTTTGTACAAATTGGCAAATGCCACCTTCAAAAAAAAGAGCCATTGTTTTGACAGTAGTATCTGAAAAAAAAAGTCCATTAAAGTTCTCATATTCAGTGAAGATCTTTGCAGCTGTTCTTTATGATTCCCTGGTGTAATTTAGAACATATTAAACTATATTAACTTTGATCTAGAAAGTCAAAGCTGCAATTTTATCTGTGGTATGTTGCCTCAGGATGAAGAAAAAAAACTGCACCAGGGGGAAAAAAAAAGGCCAGACATGGAAGGATTAAAGAGAAAAAGGATTTTGTGTGGTCTGCATTGGAGGATGGTACTGTAAGCGGTCCTACCAGGGCGCTGATGGATGGGTTGATGGTGAAAGAAAAAAGCATAAGAACAGAGAACCAAAAATGAATCAAATAAAAAGAGTTGTCTCCCAAAGATAAATTGTCAATTTTTTTCAGCAAATGTATAAAGATTGATATCACTAGTTTGTATCCAAGTGACAAAGTACTGCTTCCTAGGAATTATGATTCACATCTTTCCAGAGCAAATGAGGAAATAGCTAAAACTCTGGCAAAAGTAAAAGTCTGGTAAAAGTTGGTTCGATGTTAACATCACCATGCTTTGTCTATAACATTAATAATTTAAGACTGAATCTGCTAATGCAAATGCAACAAGATAAAAATGCGTTTTTTAGAAGAACACAGAGTCTTTTGGAAGGATAGTATTAAAAATGAGTACTTCAGAGGGACAGCTCAGGTGGAGATGTAAGGCTCTGATGGTTTAGACATGTGAAGAGGAGGGATATAGTGGACAAAAAGGAGGACCTCAGAGAAGACTCATGGATGTATTATTATTGTATATAGTATGTTATTCTTTTTTTCTTTTTCTTTTCCACTGTTTTTCTTAATTTTGCTGCTTGTACCTTGCACTGTCCACTTTCTGCCGTGACCCAAACCACATTTCCCACGTCTGGGACCAATAAAGGTTTATCTTGTGTAGTGAAGGAGGACATGCTGGGTTGGTGTGTAAGAGCAGAATGCTAAGGGTGGAGATGGAGGCAGATGATCCACTGTGGCGACCCCTAAAGAGAGCAAATGGTTGAAAAAGAAGAAGACTGCAATCTGTACTTCTTTGTGACTGTCCTTTTCACTCACTACTCATTATTTACCTAATGGAAAGTTAGGTACAACCCCTACCAAGTAAATATATAGTATATATATTAATTTAAGAAAATACCCTTAAATTACCAGAAAATTTTCATTGTGTGACTGCAATAATGCAATTACCAATGCCAAGAAAGTGATGTGAGTGGTATATTATTTATTGTTCTTTTTTAAAATTTTAAGCACACTATAATTTTCCCTACATACCGCTTCTTATATAGGCAGCAGGGAGAAGTGATTCAGGCCACTACTGTATGTCAAAAAATTGTTATATCTAGCCAGAGGTGGCAAAAGTACAGACATTCTGTACTCAAGTAGAAGTACAAATACTTGTGTTGTGTGAAGTACTGATTCAATTTTTTTACTCATTAAAAAGTGAAAAAGTACAGGCTCTGAAATGTACTTAAAGTAAAACTAAAAAAGTTCCTGTTCTGAGCTTCCAGCTATTTTGTGCAAAGCTAACTGAACCTCGTGCTATATTAATGTAATAGAATTACATTAGTACAGCTTTATTTAAGTCTAAATTTGAAATCTGATTGTACTTAGCTTAAATCAGTCTTGAACATAGAAAAAGAAGCATAATTTTTAAAAAAATATCTCTATTTTCTGTTGTCTACATTATAGAGGGTGACTTTGCCTCCACACCTAAACAGGAAAATGAGTACACTCAGGGGTTAAAGTGGGATTCAGCAGGTGGAGGAAGTCGTAGTGGCTTAGCGTGTGGAGGAAAAGAATCACAACTCACTTTCTGTTGTGAGGGCCAGTAGATTTTTTTTAGTGTGGAGGCTGTGATCAGCTGATCTGTGCTACTGCTCTGAGGTTTACTGCTCTTCGTGCATCTAACAGATGTTTCATGAGTGGTTGTGGCTGATTTCAAACTTCTACACTGGCTAGCACTAGCACCACAGCCACTGTGCACTCGTCATGCACTGTTCTTTACACACTCCATCAAATTACGACAAACTAACTTGCAGATTATTTTCATTCAACCTTTAAATAACATAAAGGTAGTCTATCTCAGTGTGTTTAGCAGTATGTTTCACAATATGACAAAAAAGAACAACAAAGACATCACAAAATAGGCTACATACAGATCCAATATGTGATTTAACAAAGTAGGACTTACATGTAAATTTTCACTTTATCAAACACCACTGCGCAGTCCTTACCATTGAACAGAACCACACATCTTCCTCTCCTGTACATCTTTCTCCATCTCTAAGTGAAGTTATCTTGCACTCTTCTCTCCCTGTGAAGTACAGCAGCTAGGTCTTCAGTTAGCAGACACATGTGCGACGAGCTGGACACAAACAGTTTGTGTGTTTGCTCATATTTGTTAAGCTGATAGAAACATTGCATTTGACATTACCTGCTATTAAAAAACATGACAGCCTTTATGCTGGCTATTTTGTAAGGGCTAGCTAGATGATGAAGTAGCGCAAACAAACAAACAAAAAAAACCCTCTCCATTTTCATCCATGATAATGGGGCTATGAATTATGTATAATATATGGTAATAATAAATAGTTTTGCCCCTTTCATCTCTTTGATCACCACTGGTTATTCATACACAAACTGGATTGGCTTTCCCGTGCTACTGTTTATGCTCATGTTTGAAGGCGCGCAGTAATGTGAAATAACTCCCTTTAAATATTTTAAACCTAAAGTAACAAGCCTGCTTTGAAAATCTAAGGAGTAAAAAGCACCAATATTTGTGTTAAAATAGCATTTAAGTATTTGTACTTCCCACTCTGTATCTAGCTAGCTGTTAGAAAGCTAATGTTTGCTATGTGCTAAAAAGCTAACACTACTTCAAATAAAGCAATCTCAAAGCTAAATGTATATAATGTCATTTTTTTTCTTACTGTCAAGATGCTTCAGTTTAAAAAATATAGTGGCCTGCAATTGACATTTGGATAGTTGATATATCTGTGAGAATGAGATACACGCAATTGTGTCTCCTAAAGAAAATTTGTGTTGTTATTATGTGTGACAGCTACAGACTGTTCGTCTACCTACAAAGAGCGTCTTTTGTCAGATGGAGGCAGTGTTCAAAATTTATGGTACGACTGGTCTGTGGGATACTCTTGTTTGTGCTGTTTTAGGTCCATATGCAAGTTGAGTGAGGTTATGACATGCAAAAAGCTGAAGTGAAACTAAGCACTAAGCAAGATGAATAGTGGCACTACATCTGTTGTCTGTGCTTGTGCTTCTCATGTTGTATTTTTTTTAAATCTTTGATGGCTTTTTTTCTTGTGTCTTTCATTCCTATTAAATCTACTGTCGCTCCCTTCTGTCTTCCAATTCACTTTTGAACCAGTCATATTTGGAAGTCATGTTTGTGGTGTGATGTACATGTAGGAACCTGTTATGTTGTAAAGTGTTTGGATGTAGTTGGGAAAACTTTTATTGCATAAAATCCCTGATCCCATCAGCTGATTGCAACACTCAGTAAAACTGGCCAGAAAAGGAAAAATAAGAGTTTCTGACCCGAGCTTGTCGGTTTAGTGACTCAAACAGGCTCTCCTCCACACAGTTCTTATTTATAAAGTGCTTCACAAACCTGAACATTACAGGTAACAGCTGGATTTTCGCATTTCAGTGCAGCTAGCCAAACAACAAAGAACCACTGACTGCTTAAGAGAAAGAGAGTGAAAGTGGACAGTATGTCCTTGGCTTCTTAACATAAAACCCATTGTTGCAGCCAGGGGCAACACAAAGCTGACCCCCTTAAACTGCTTTTTAGTTGTAGTCCCATTGTTTTCCAATGAGTTATTGGTTCAGTCACTAGTTTGCTAACATAAACTAATGTAAGTCTATTAACTGCAACCAACCAACCCAGTGACATCATGTACTCGCACAAGATGGCACTAAACATGTTCTAAAAATTTTTAACTTTAAGGAATTCTTTCTTAAATTCAGCTTCACAGACAGTGTTACATCTATGTCAGTTTTTGGTAGTAGGGCTCTGTGGTGTAAATTAGCCTTTATCCATGTAGTCTTTCATGTCCACTTTAATCCTACTGGGTCTCGGTAGCTCCTCAAAATGTAGCCACTTTATCTCCTTTCCTCCTCTCTTTAAGCCAGCTTTTTGTCTAATTGGCTGGCACTTACAAACAGAAGAGCTGGCTTTCTCAGGTAACCCTTTCTTCTGACGTTAACCGTATGAAACTGAACATTTAGAGCATGTGAAAGGTGAGTTTTTGGCTCACAGGAAATACTTGTACATATGCTGACTTCATTATTTAAAACTTTGGGACTGTGTAATGTGAGCATCCACCATTGTAACATTAATACATGACAGAAAATAAGAAAAAAAAAGCACAATGGTTCCCCATTAATCTTCATGAAAATTCAGGTTTTCCAAAAATAATGTTCCCCCATCAACCCCCACGCTTTGAATCTGACTGCACTCTTGGGCTTCTTAATAAATATGCTTTGACATATGCCTGATGGGTGAATGAAAATATGATTCAAAAAATACATGTAGGACGGAAAAAAAATAGTAGACTCAAAGTTGCAAGCTCAAAGATATTTCACAAACCCTCGCTCGTTTATATGCCACCTTGTTGCCAATTTATAACTCGCACTGAAAGGGTGCGCATGTGTGTGTGCATTCACAGAGGAGGTCAAACAGTAGGGGAGCCTTTTATATCAAAGTCTAAGAGCCCGGTCTGGCTCTTCTAGGTACAATCACTCCCGCATGACCCCGTGTGTGTGTAACAGTGCTTAAATCGTTCCAGTATGATCATAACAATGTCATCAGAAACTTGGGAGAGCTGGAGAACAGGCGAACACAATGTTCCACGAGTGTGTGTGGATCCAAATGTCTGTCTGTCTGCAGGCGTACGTGCCTGCACAGCCATGTTTGCAGTTGTGTTTGTGTGTGATGGATGTGTGAATGTGTGTGTTTGTATAAATGCATTTTTTCTCTCCGTCCACCCATGTGCATATGTATGGGTGTTTAAGAGAGAACGAGAGTGGTTGTATAAGAGGCAGCATCCAAAATGAACAACACTGCTGTTTCCGTGGTCAGCGCGCAAAGAAAAGAAAGCTAGAGTCAGGATTATGGAAATTTCAGAAGCCGGAATTCCTCGGTTTGCTTCCAAACATCATTCACTCTTAGCAAGGTCAAGTCTATAAAACACAGGCGTACACATAAACACGCACATGCAGACAAAAGGGTAGTCAGTGTAACGCTGGTGAACCGTGTCAGTATAAATCTGATAGTCCCAACATAATACAAAAACGGCCACAAAAATGTCAACAGTCTACTTAACCCCCTGGAACGGATGTGAGGGGGAACGGCGGAGAGAGCGAGCGAAAAGAAAATGTACCAATGGATAAACAGAGACGGAAAGAATAACTACAAGGTGGCCAGAGATAACGGAGAGCTGCAGTGAAGCAAAATGACAGAGAAAAAAAAGAAAATGATGGAACAGTTTTAGGTAACTGCAATGACTAGAAAGGCCACTGCTGCACGTTCACTTCCTGTTTGTGTGTCACGGTTAACTCTAAAGCCTCTTGTTACGTGGGGTCAGAGTAGACTTGAAGTTTTTTTTTTCCATTCAGAAAAGTTTGTCATTGGAAGCACTGACAAAGTTGGACCAAACCTAAATGTCACAAAGTGCATGTTCCTTTTGGCCTAAATTCATACAAATAAAAGACAGAAATGTCATATTTCTGTCATGCGGCTTTCCTCATTTGAGGTTTGAGTAGGACTTTTTAAAGTCCTAATATCCACCAGGTTTCTGCTGATTTGGTTAGGGTTGTGCTTTAGTTACACTAATGCAGGCCTTTTGGTGCTGTTTTGAAATGATGATGATATCATAACATCTGATATGGATAAGAAGAGGTGTACCTGTGTACCAATTTTGATTGCTCTACTCCTGTTTGTGTAAATGGTTAACGGGCTGGTTCTTATATAGTGATTTTCTACCTGAGCACACCAAGTGCTTTACACAAACTTGCCTCATACACCCACTGATGCGAGCACTTTTTTTTCTATGCTTAAAAGCTTTCTACATAACATTCACACACACACATTCAGCTCCGATGCAACTTGGCATCACTATCTTTCCCAAAGGGTTTTTGGACTGAAGCAGCCAGGGATCGAACCACCAACCTTCCAATTAGCAGATGACCTGCTCTAGTGACCGAGTGGCTGTAGTTTAGGAGGTAGGGCTACAGCAGGAGGAGGAGCGGAGTTGGTGGCCAAAGAAACAAACATACATAAATAGACAGAAATTTCATGTATGATTGTAAAATGCTAATTGAGCACATTTGCAAGATACTACATTTAAGACATTTAAAAATCCCATACTAGCACTTTGGCCTTACATGTCTTTTGTTGTAAGCTTTTACAAGATACCATCAAACTGGTTGACTATTAAACCTAAGTCCCTCTCCACATATGAGGCCTTTAACTTCCTGTGCATGGATGTTGTGTACATACCCATATTAATGTATTTACCAAAGGCTCACATGTAAATATATCACTTTACTTCCACACCAGTTGGTTCAATGTCTCAAATTTGAGATCCAGTTCAGTTTTATTTAAATAAGGAAATTTCACAACAACAGTTGCCTTAAGGTAAAGACCCACAATATTAGAAAAAAAAACAACCCCATATGAGCAAGAACTTGATGACAGTACGAAGGAAAATCTCCCTTTTAGGAAGAAGAAATGTGTTTCGCCCATGCATTCTGCGCTGCAAAAGGTTATTTCAAATTAATCTCCACTGATGGAAGATAGGGCTTAACCACGTATTTCCACAAGAAAAAAATTGAAAATACATTTTTTCCTGAACACATCGTCCAACTTTGATGAGTCAGATAGTGTCCCAAGATCTCCCAGGAGTAGGGGAAGGAATTCATCTAGAAAAAAGGTGCTTCAGCAGTTGGTTCAGGCTACCACCTTGATGAAGACCCTTTAAACTGTGGAAGAGAGAGCTGGATTGGCCGATTACATGTTTCCTTCCTAGAAATAGAGGTCTTCAGTGTTAATCAAAATGTAGATTCCATCAGTGCATCTTACCTATTAGGCCATGATCAGACTTACTTCCTGGGCAAAACTATATTTTCTATAGGTCTGAACATGGCCTAGAAAACAGGCCATGTTCAGACATACCTAATGTAGCTGTTTATATGTAAACAGGTTGAGCTTCAGTTGCACAATCCAACAGTGTGCTAGAGTAGCAATTCAAGATACAAATACACTTGTATTCTTGGGATTGTGAACAGGAAGGTTTCCACTGTTTTGCTCATCAGTCTCAAAACAGAGAATTAAAGGATTCCTGTTTCATAGTATTACCTACTTTACGTTTTTTGGGGCATCAGTTAAGCTTTTAAACACACTGATCCATTACTCAAACCATTAGTAGCATCTCCATACCAATGGACTTTCCATCAGCCAGATAATCTTTCCTTGTTGCTTCCACGTGGACCTTTTGGCTTGAAACTTAACCCTCCCAATAACTTCTCACTCTGCCCCTCAAACCCAACTAAACCCCCATTCTTGTCTGTCCAAGCCTGTAAACCAAGCTTTACTTCCACCCCCTCGTTTTGCCCTTCTGACATTAAACTCACCTTATTCCCTCTGTCCAACCCCAAATATCTCACCCTTTCCCTCCTCCCCACTAGCAGCTGTAACCCTAAACTTACCTTTAAACATTGTTACCCTCGCTTATTCTACACCTCAGCTGGCCTGACCTCACCTCCTCTCCATTTTAACTCTCTCGTAACTTCACACAGAGCTGAACTTGTGCCCTGTACATAGCCTTTCTCACACACACTCACAGATGTGCACACAGACATGAGCTAGGACACATAAATGCTTCCGATCTTGCCTTTTCTTGTGTGTTAAGTAAATCGATCTGTCCTCATAAAAATGTCTCATAGAAGAGCTGTTACACAACAGACAGGAACACGGGCAAAGGCAGCGTCTGAAATCAATCACTCCTTCACTGTTTGGGAGAATCTCTATGGTGAGTGAGTCACTTGGAAAAATCACAAAGAAATATCACACTCTGATCAGGACATCCTTCAAAACTTTAAGACACGCACAAAACCTTCTATATTTAGACTTTTTAATAACTTTGCTCAACACTGCTTCCTTAATCTATCCTTAATCTGCTTCCTTAGTCAGAAAAGAATAGCAGACCAACAGACAATCTCTGTTACGATGGATTGGCAGAGTGTTGATGCTGACATAACCCAAGAGTCGAGTGGGAGGAAGTGGACGGCCATCCCTGATACTTGATCCCCAATCAAATTCCTCCAGAAGCAAGTTTTCGGGCTCTGCAGCTATCTATGTAACACCTTTGGAAGTAGTTTGGCCAGTTAGCTTGAAGTCCTCTCAAAGAATGGTGAGAGAGACATAGTTTTTTTTTCTCAGTGATCACAGGGACAAAAAACAACACGTATAGAAGAGTGAGTCATATCAGCTCACACTAAAAAAAAAAAGTATCCCCAAAAAGTAGTTTGATTATTTTGTTTGCAGTGTGCAAACATTAAACTTCATAAAATTTGGTAATTTATTTGGTATACATTCAGTTTATCACAGGCATATTTTCCTTAATGATTAAGAGTCTGAATAAATAAACCACTGATTTTATATATTTCAGTTGCATTTTACTCTTAGAAAAGTGTGATGACTTTCCCTCAGAATAAGTTTAAAGGTTTCGAAAGCATTTTCCTCCAATATGTGAATGCTTGAACTATCCCATAGATTTCAATCTAGGAATTTTTAAGTGCAATCTCCATACTCAAAACCAGTCAGGACCATATTACTTTTCATCGAGTTAACTGTCTGCCTGCTACTACTGTTTACGTTCCACATTACGAGAGAGAAACACGTCACTCAAAGAATCCTGTATTGAAGTCTATCCATTTGTTAACTTTGATCTCATTTCTGTGTTCAAATTTTCCTTCAGATCCATAAGGAAACTAACACTGAGACTCGAAAAAGTTAAGAGTAGTCTATATTAATTCAGTTTAAATAAAATGATCAGTGTGGCTGTTCTCCCAGGTGTTACAATTAATTTGTACGGTTGCTGAATAGTTGATATCTAAAACTGATTAACTGAGTTCTGATTGAAGTACTTCCAAAGGAAAAACAAAAATAAAATGCTGATATTAAATAATTAAATTAAATACCATTCATGTTTGGAGGGTTAAGAAAGAGCTAATGTTTTAAAATCTTGTGGCTAGAAATAGAGCTGTTGCTAAGCAAATGAAAACGCATTGGCACACAGAAGATGTAGGACATGGGGTTTAATTGTTCTCAATAAAAGTTTATGTTGAAGGTCCCTTGTGGGCAGACATAAATATCATGATATTGGCAGGAAGAAGATCACCAAAAACAGACAAAACTTCAGCAAAGAGTGTGAGATCAGCCCACCCACAAAGTTGGTCATTAATGTGCTCCTGATTGGTCTCGATTACTCACTATCAAAAGTCTAAATATACAGTATAAAAAAGGCTGAAAATACAGCAGGCATGAGTGATTCTTTTCTGAAAAATTAGTGTTTGGGAAACTTTGGCCACTAGCTTCAGTGCACACAGTTTTTGGAAATGTAGCTTAAGACGTGCTACACATGAGCAATGCTAATAAAAGGCTGCAAGCCAAATATTGATAACTGAATAATTTGGGGGGATCAAAGCAATACAGCACTTTAAAAAAGACAAGCGTGTCAGTAGATGCAGAAACAGGAACATCGTGAAACATCTTGAAATCGCTTTACGAAGCGTGCAGGAAGATTTCGTGATAGCCAGCACAAGAAGAATACCAAAAAAGGACTTCAATTCGAACTTCCTACAATGCAAACAGATATTTTTTGACTCGATTATTTATTCATTCACTGTTTATTTTTGTATGTTAGTTTCTGAGAAGAATATGTTGCTTATCTACTTTTAAAAATATGTAACAATCTTAAAAACTTTCAACCACAAGGGAAAGATTTCCATGCGCCCCTTAAATAACCTCAATGAATTTAACCCATTTAACACAGTCATGGATTAATAAATCTGACTCTTTACTGAATATTTGACTTAAAATGAACCACAAAGTGTGTGAGAAGAGCACTGTGGCTCAATGGTGTTTTTAATAGTTTTATGAAACACATCTTTCTTTCTGATTTATTGGGAATATTTTTAATAGAGAAGATTTGACTGTTTGTCTGTCTCTCACCTTGTCTGGATGCCTTAATTTTCTAAACAATTTATGTAGGACAAGCCGCTGCATCTCTTCATATGTCTTGAAAAACTGGGTCACACCTTCCTCTGCCTCTGCTCTTGTTTTCCATCTGCCTTCCTTCCAAATATTCTTCGAGACAAGAATTTTTTGGCTAGCACACTTACTTCAGATCACTTTCATTTCAACTTTCATCCCCTCCCACCCCACATCTTCCTCTGTGGTCACCGGGAGGTCATACACTCGCGAAACATCCGTCGGGTTTCTCTCCCAATTCACAACCGTCCGCTCTCCAATATATTCTCACATTCGCTCCAGTTATCACATTCTCAGATGTTAGTCAAAAGGGGAAAAGGTCTTATGGATTTGAAGAATACCGAAGTTTTATGTGCACAAACACACACACAGCCAGCCTCTGGACACCCCTTGTTCTTCAGGTTGACCCTTGCCTCTCTCTTCAGGACTCTCACCATGTAACCTCATCCTTATTGTCACAGCACATGCACACATGCAAGCAAACACACAGGAGGCAAAAACACAGATTTCTTCTTAACTAACACACTAAAATAGATATTGTGCAGTATGTCCTACACACATACATGCACATACAGACCGAGTGTGTGCTGACCTAGGAGTAACTCGGTGAAGTCAACCAATAAAACACAGAGGAATCGTCGGCACGTAACTTGACATTCTAGTGGTTTGTTTGGATAACCTCTTGCTGGGCTGAACCAACACACACACGCACACCCACACTCTCACACTGCAGCACAGTATTTTACATTTACGACTCTCTCGATCCTGCTAGACCCCACCGCCTTGCTAGGCCCCCAACGATGCCCTCTCATCCACCCCGCCACACACACTTACACACACACACACACTTATATTCAGTCTACAAACCCTCTGTTTTTCCAGCAATTATCTCCAAACTAAGCAGTTACCCAAACACTGTAACTACAGGCCAGAGGTATTGTGAAAGCTGTACTTTTTTTTTTGTTTTTGTTTTTAGCCACGTTGCGGTGCAGTTTTTAGAGATGGCAGGTTATGAAATATCTTGAAAACTACTAGATGGGCAACCATAAAGTTTTGTACCAACAGTGGAGATTCCACGACTTTGGAACTAAATGGAATTCCGCTGCTGTCCAAGTCAAGTTCATGAAGGACATTTGAATCCCTGCTCATCAAGAATTACCTGGCAACTGGTCACTACAGTGATGTAAAAACTTTGGCTGTAAAAAAAGTCTTTCAAAAAAAATCTTTAATATGAAGTTAATACTCATCCATAAAAAGATAAAAACCCATTAGAATACAGAAGTGCCTTCTTTCAAGTTTGAGATACTTTATGATGACTTTTTTGTGGTCTGACCATTCAAAATGTGAAATCCCTTGTTTGGAAATCCATTTCTCCAGTCTGGCAGCTCTATCTTTAATATTCTTTGTCCAGTATATCCTCTATGCCTCCTCTGTTTGTCCAGTTATTCTAATATGGTCATTTATTGGCTCCAAAACACTTGTTGGAGTACAAAACCAGTGAGTTGTGTTGCTGTTAGTGGTTGCATCCAAATAGTCTGTGCCTTAAGAACAATGAAACAAAATGGCAAAAGGGACTGGCAGGATTGGAAGGTGTGATGAGCGTAACAAGCAGCTCTTTCTTCGCTGCAAAGCATCAGTCAGAAATCATTGTTCTAACAGGTCAAGTTTGACCAAACAGTCCTTTTAACTGCTTCCTTGGTGTGAGTTGTCTCCGGCTGTCAGTGTGATGAAACAAACGCATTTTTGCATCACTGCATTGAACTCATGCTAGTTCCTGTGCTTAGTTTCTACTTTAAATTTGAATGTTTATGGGTGATTTACATTTGGATTGTTCATCAGCACTTTTCTGTCTTTTTCTTCTAGATAAATCATCATATGCATTTTTCCTAAATGTTACTCCTTAATTGATGATAAATGCATACATGTTAACGCCAGCCCAGAAACTACAGAAAAAGCCCTAATTCTCTCTCTTTCTCTTTTTAATACCATGCACGTCCGCATGTGTGTGTGTGTGTGTGAGAGAGAGAACTCTTGTTCCCCCTGCTGTGTGTATCAGGTCTATATTTATGAGTCTCTGGGCTCCCACTGAAAACCAAATCTTCTTTAACTTTTACCCCACTGTGACCCTCAGCTCAGTCTGGGTGTATGTATGGATAGGTGCTAGTGTGTGTACGTGTGAACACTGCGCCAATAGTGTCATCATTACCTCAGCCTGACCTCCGTGTGAGCAGAGCAGACTCGTTATCACCTCTTTACCTTACCGACTACACTAAAGGGGAATAAATGTCTTTACAGTCTTTGTGTGTGTGATTTTATTTAAGGACGGAGGATCTGGATTACCTTTGCCTCTCACCTAATCCTGACCTTGACCCCTCGACAAAAGCTCTCTTTTGCATTATAAACCATTATAATGGCCGTGTTTTTCATTCTGTGCTTCAAAGGGACACACTGAGGTTTTGGGGAAAGTGGCACATTAGTTATTTTGCAGACACAAAAATCATCCATGTGCGCCTCATAGATCACCCGGTACACCTCAACATACAAGAGGACAACTCTAAATTGTGAGCCATACGACTGTCATTTCTAGGTAGCCAAACCTTCATGGCCCAGGATTATATGCTAAAATTGTGTAAATCTGATACTTTGGGGTAAATAAATCTGTCTTGTAGATTTGTATCTATCTTATTGATTTAAAGCAAGCATATGTAACTCCTGCAGAATGGTGACCCCACCACAGGCACCAGTTATTAGAGAAGGCTTAAACACAGTAACACCGAACAAGTTAGAAAGTAAAAAAAATATCTGGTTAGAATATAAAAAACTGGTAAATGTTCTTCCATTTTTTTTTACAGCGTATGGGCTTTAACTTCAGAATATTTAAGTGTTTTTGTGCACAAAGACTTTTAATTTGCTATTAATCTGTGAGTGTAATATCATAACTGCTAAACTGCAGCACATTACTAGCAAAGGTTTGCCAAAATTTGCTTACATTAGCTAACTGTATATACTTTACCAAGTGAGACTGCAGCATTAAAGTTAGCCCTTGTTTCTTATTTAGCAAATCCACTGCATTGCGGAGTACTGTCACTAAGTCAACACAAAAATGTAAGTACAATGGCTTTAGTGGATCTTAAATCAAGGGGATTTCTTTTGATAATGCAACAAACTGTTCAAGACAAGTTTACGTAACCTATTTGGTTACTTAAAACTAAGTTAAGTATGCCGACTTACTGGCAACCTCAACCTCTAGTTGTTAGGGAAAAACCAACCAACTGGTTGGGAAGTGGGTATTGGAGTCTCCTGAAATTGGTCACAAGGAGGGTACTGCACTTAAATCCTGCTTGTGATTGCTTTGGCAGCTAACAGAGTGCCAAGTGGAAAATGTTACACTTTAAAGTAAAAGCTATGCCTCACCGTCAATCAACACATTTCTAAAAGGGGGTAAGCAGAGGCTTTTCCAGTTTGTGTCTTAGGTTTTTTACAATTTCACTCCCACTTGGTGATTCATTTCCTAAGGACCAAAGCAATTGCAAGCATTGTATACCTCTTTGCAACCAGTAGCAACTAACAGAAACCACTTATTAACTATTTTTCCTTAACAGTGGCTGACCAATGGTCGCCAACTGGTCTCTAGGCCCATCTGACTGGGACTTTAGTTAACTGAATTAAAAGAAAAACTAGAATTTAAGAGGAAAAAACTAACTGAACCAATACAGCATACTTACAAAACTAACTAAAATAAAAATGTTTGTTTGTTGCAACAATTACACAACATAGGAAAATAATACTAAAAGCAATAAGAAATGTAAAAAAAAACACCAAATAAACTGAACATTTTTCAACAATAAAACACAGACTGAAATGAGGATAAGTGCTCTTGAAACGAAACTGAAAATAAAAGATTTAAAACTAAATCTAATACTGAAATCAATATTTGCACTTAAGCATAAATCCAGTTGGGTTATCCATCCAAATGCTGTTAGCTTTGTGGCCTTACCCGTACCACACTGGTGCATCTTAATGACTCTCTGCACAGTGTGGCAAAGAAACATTATGAAGTACAGTTTCACGTAAGTCACATCAGCGACTGACCAAAAAGCTACTATCAACTCATAAATATGGGGGAAAAGTTTTAAACATGATTATTCTTACAAATAAGCTAAACACGTTAAAATATTGACATTTGTGAGGTGAAAGTCGATTGCAATTTTTAAATCTGAGCAATGCATACCAGACGACATTTTCACAAATACAGTTTCGGGAATAAAGATTTTTACCTTAAGTTACACAATCAAGTATTCAGCCCAGCCTTGACTGGGGTTCCTCTGGTGCTGTGGTTAATGTTACTGTCTCCACCCTGGTCTTATATTGGTTTCAGCTGTAGTTTAATAATGGACAGTCAGACCACAGAGATTTCACAGATATCCCAGCATGGTCAGCTTCTACCTTTAGACCTTCATGTGTGTATGCTGGTGAGTTTGTGCATGTGTTTTTATGTATTTTCATCCGTTTCTATGTCATTAGCTAACTGCAGTTATTCTGCATGCTTCACAAACTAATGTGATCAGTGGCCATTTCATTGTGTGCATGTGTTTGGGTAGCATCTTTTTAAACATCTCTAATATAGGCTGACCAGGGATGCTCCACAGACAAACCCACTGTGTCATCTTCTCTTTCTGGTGGTGAAAAGCAGGCAATCCTTTGCACACGATGCATATGCTTAATGTCTTAAACTCGCTGCATTTTGGCAGAAGGTAGGTTTCTGGAATGTGAAGCACTTTGATTAAGAAGAGAATTAGTTTCTCATGTATCCCTCTGGTCTGTCTGGTGCAGGATTAATTTCATCACGAGGTCAATGGGCAAAGGAAGGGGCTTTAATGTCCTCTTCCAGGACACAGTGAGGAAGGTAATAGGCGATTTGAGAGGTTAGCTTTATTTGTGCCAGCCCATCCCCATATTAACGGTAAATGTAAATCTATCCTTTGGACATTACATATTATATTACTCCACAGGGTTAATTTCATTGGTTAAGTGCAATAATTGTCTCTTACATGAATGAATATACACTTATAAAGCATGTCTTTTTTACCGTTAAGGATCGACAGACATTCTGACAAAGCAGTGAAAACTTTATTAGAAAGGCACTGTTTTAATAATTGTGCAGGCACCAGATCCACTGTAGCAAATGCCATGTCATTATCAAATATAATATCCATGTTACTCAGGGCAGTTTTTGACTGTTTTATATCAATGCTGTGTGGTGACAAAGAATGGAGAAGGAATATTTGAAATATATTTTCCTGGCTGGCTTCAAAGAAGAGCACTTGCTTGTTAAGTCTGACGTCATTAGCCTTTTCTAGGTTCAAATCCTCATCGAGTTGGCAAATGCAAAGAAGAACTGAGGCTCCACTGAGAAATAAAAACTATCCAAATTTTTTCAATTCCCAAACAAAAAGCAGATAAATGTGGCTGTTCTGCCAAGTGTTAGAATGAAGGTTAATGTTGAGGCATCCGTGAAAAAGAGGATTTTCAAGGTGAAGGGGAGTTTGAAGTTAGCAGCCCATGTTAAACCATGTTTTAATGTAAATATCTTTCATAAATAAATAAAAATGCACAGCAGTGCTATAACTCTGTATGGAATAAAACATGGAAAGCTAAATACAAGTGATGTTCGGAGGGTTGGTAGTAAAGTTGGGCTAGTTCAGATGTAATAACCTGCAACCTCATGGCTGGCTACTATTTTTAGTCTGACATAATCATGTGAAGTATCTCTGGTTGGGTTAAGACAAACAAAACTTAAGTCACTTATGGGAATAGCTTATTTGGAGAGTCACGCTTTAGAGTGCATCATAGCACAGAAACAGGACTAGTGAAGGTTACAAATGATTCTCTTTTATGCCTTCTGACTGTGGCCTTGTCTATGTGCTTGTCCTGCTAAACCTCAGTATTCAACACCACTGACCACTATTTGATATTACCGAGATTAGAACACACTGCTGGTATTAAAGGAATTGTTCTGAAACATATCTATTTAATAGACGTCGATTTGTTCATGTAAATGAGGAGTCTTCTTCACACACTAAAGTTATTTATGGAGTTCCACAGGGTTCTGTGCTGGGACCAATACTATTTACATTATATATTCTTTCCTAAGGCCATATTATCAGAGTACACTGTATCCATTTTCAGAATAACAACTAAATATTTCGGGGGGGTTGTGTCTATTAAAACAAGTGACAAGCATGTTAACAAAAACTGGAACCAAAAACAACACTGTTCATTTGTAGTTAAACAAGCTTACCTGTGAATGCCAGACTTTAAATATGCTGTGCCTTGTCATGTTTTTCACTTCCAAACCTTACTACATTTAGTTAGGTCCAGTTGGTATGTGAATGCAGGACATGTACAGAATTAATATTTACATTTAAGGATTTCAAACTAACCACAAGGGCTCTCATAAGTTACCAACCCTGGATTTTTCAGTGGTTGTTTGAAACAATATGAGAAAAAGGAATAGTAAAAAACAACTTAACCCTACTGGAAATGTTTTAATTCAAATCACACAAACTCAATGTGAATGTGATGCTAATTGAAACATCAGGAGTAAAGTTCTGGAGGAGGAAAAACTCAAACCACTCATTTTCCATCTCTCTGCTCTGCTAAATCCAGTTGGTCAATGTGGCATGCAGCTGAAATTAAAAAGCCCTGCACTGACCGTTCTCTTACCTCGCAGTAACGACTGTTATTGTTCCTCAACTGGCAAAAACTTGCAAGCTCACATTCTCAGGGAAAGCATTTGAAAAATTTCACCCACCTGTGTTTCCTTAAGGATGTCTTGGCAAGGTGAGGGCGCTTTTGAAACAGAGCCATGAAAGCTATTTACTGGTCCCAGCATGGATACACAGGCTGGCAGCTCTGTGTCTATGTGTGTATTACAGTGTGCATAATGTGTTAATGTGTAGACTTATTTTTATCAACAATCCTGTTTTAAAGGCACATGGACATGATCAGGTAATCAAAAAAAAGAAAAAAAAGAACAGCATTACAAACACCAGGAGGAACGTGTGTGTTCACATGTGTGCAACGATCCTATAAAGCCATAATGAGGTTCATCAAATCTGCAAAGGCGTCAAGAAACAAACCTCTTCACACGCAATATAAGAAAGGTAAGTGAAGCATGGAAGGATACAGCATGACTTGATTTCATCTTCATTGTTATTGCATCTTACCCAGAGTGTGCTGAGATGTTTTTGGATGTGTACTGCTTTTTATTTTTTTTTGCTTTTAGATTTCCTCAAGAGGCGTGGCTTGTAGCCAGATCGCCATCATAAAGAAGCGTGCCCTCTTAATGACTTTAATGGTTACAAAAATGGTTACACTGACTCATCTCGTGATACCATCTGTCACGGGACAGAGTGGTCAGTACGGGACTGAACTCAGGCGCAGAAACCCAGAACAGAGCCAGCAGAAGGTTTAACAATGTTTATTTGGTTTAATGTGGCAAGACAAAAAAAACAACAAAACGTAGAGCTTGGCGTGGCCTGGGAAACGTGGCTAGGAGAATGTAGAACTAGGGCAAGGGAACGGGGCCTGAGATGCAGAGTGGAGCTGAGCAGGAACAGTCACACTGAAGAGAGAAGACAGTGGAGTTAGGGAAGTAGTGGAGGTGGCCCTAAAGTGGTAAATGGTAAGTATAACAATTCTTACTTGCAGTAGGGGAACACAGAGTGTTGAGAGGGGGGTGGCGAGAATCCAGGGGAGCTGAATGGCGTGGAAAGGCTGACCTGAGATCCGGGGACTTCAGATGGATTGTGATGGCAGGAGGGCAGGCAGGTGAGACACAGAGTGATTTCCAGAGCGATTGCTTGGTATCCTGAGTCCGAAGGTAGAGCGTGAGCCAAGGGATTTGAGCCAAGATGATTTCAGGAAATGGG
>VUQG01000729.1:0-19275 GCA_015106755.1 Etia nguti | reverse complement strand
AGTGTCAGCCTCCTGATGAGAGAGAGAGGGGGAGCGAGGTAGAGAGAGAGGGAGAGACCGGCGGAGAGAGAGACCACCCTGTCCGTCCGTTCGACTCGCCGTATCACTTTCACCTGACTGCACTCTTTCACTCGCAATCCCTCGCTTTTTTGCTCTGTTCCGTCAACTTGTTTTAACATTTTCTTTTACACATTCATGTCTCGTTTTGTCACTCGGCGAGTTCAGAATCAGGCCAGAATGCTTTCTCTCTTTTCCACTTCCATCTCCTCCCGTCATCTTCCTTTGGACTCATTCATCTCCTCCTCATCGAGTCTTTCGCATCAACTTTCCCCCTCATTTCCGCCTTTCTGTTAAGATTTTTGTACTTTCGCCATCTCTGCCTTTTCTCCCACCCCCACCACCCCTTACATTCATCTTCCTTCCTTACGTGCTCGTCCTCTCCTCTTTCCCCATCAGTCTGAGTCTGGTGAGGAGTTGAAAGGTCAAAGGTGAACCTGTTGCATGTGCGGTCATTGCTGCTCAACCCTAACACACACACACACACACACACGTGCACGGTTCACCCTGGTCTTGTCAGCAGTCCCTTTCCTGACTCTGACCTGTCTCTCTCTCTCACACACACACACACACACCCATGTTGCAGCTGTCCCAGCGTGACCACAGTTCTTAGGAATGTGATGGTAGCAGATTTTTCTGTCTCCTTCCACTCCTCTGACCTCGTCTATCTCTTCCTGTCCTCATCCTCACCTCTGTCCTACCCTTTTCTTAATCCTTCACTTTCTCTTTACCTTTTGCCTCACATCGCCCTCCCTGGCATCTTGCTCTTGTGTGAAAACATCGCAAAGAGTGAAGAGAGGTCACCAAATAAGCAAGCCTCAGCATACGACCTGGTAAAATGTTGCCAAAAACGGGTAAAAGACTATAATTGCAGGATCAACAGCTCAAAAAGAGTTTGTACCTAGGAAAGCATCTTCTCCATATGCCATAAGGAGCCTTGCTTTCCAGTTTCCAGCCAGTGAAGGTTTTCAAAGTAGTAAGCACAAACATTAAAAAGCAAATGGGAGCAAAACAGCAGCACATAAAACAGCTTCAGGAATTTCTAGTTCCCGTGCACTAGTAGGTCTTTCTTTCCTTTCTACTGTTTCTGTTTACATAAATTTACAGCATATAAAATCAACATTTCATGTATGATATGTTAAATCTTGTTCCTGACGAAACTAAGTCTTTTTAGTTTATTCAGTCTGTTTTCAGTTGTTTGGTCACTAATATAATATTAATGAATTCTGACAAGTTATTACAGATAATATACTCTCATATTATTCATTATTTTTGTATTTATTTTGTTCTGAATTTGAGTTTAAATTAGTTTTTATGATTTAAAACTGTCTTTAATTTCTTATCAGGATTATTATTCTGATCAACACTATTTTCTTTATTACTGTCATTAATTGCAATCATCCTTATTACCATTATATCATCAGCAGCAGCAGCAGCATCAGGATTAAACAGCTGTCAAAATTTTCCAGAATTACAATCACCAATATTGCATCTTCAGCTCCCGTCCTGTTTGTTGCTTTGTTAATAACATTTAGAAAATAAAATGAAAAAGACCATTTATTTCAGTTTAAGTGTGTTTTTCCTAAATATAAAACTGGACTAAAAACACTTAGAAAGAAAAAAGAAGACCATCTACCCAGCCATCCATCTACCCACCTATTCATCCACCTGCCTACCTACCCACTCGCCTATTTAGCGCATGATAATGTAAGAAAACCCCTGCTTTTGCTCTCTCTTCCTTACTTGCTCTACCTCAAAACATTAACTTAACCTCCCTACTTCACCACCATCATGCACTCCTTTCCTTCTCTCTCATTCCTTCCCATATGGGTGTAGTTTTCAGGTAAACTTGGCTAAAGACACTCTGGATCAAACTCCGGGAAATAAATCACACTGACATATTACGGGCTTAGCAGTAGCTAAAATGAAAATCCATTTATCCCCGTCTCGAAGACTGAAGTAAAAACTTTAGCAAAACTAAGGAGAAACCTGATATGATCAACACAAAGTTTCGGGTTAACGATGTGAGCATAAACAAAGTTACTAAGACAATATGGTTGTGAGGGATTATTTCCTGCAGGAGCCTATCACGTTTGAAAGGAAGCGGGGAGCGTTAAGTAGCATGTGCACTCCAGTGGGGAACAATGAGTCGACAAACAAACTGTGGTGGAATCAAGTGAAGGCTTCCTGCCGTGTTGATGGACGACCTTGTTCTGTACAAGTTGTTTTTCTTACTGATACAACAGGCCTGAACGAGAGCCAACAGCTTTTCCCTGAGGAAGAAAAAACACTCGTTTTTTGCAACTTCGTGAAATTTAATCCACGATGTGAGGTTATCATCATGTTGTCATGCCATGAATAAAAGCTTAACCAGGGTTATTTTCCAAGTCTCCAACTGCTGATCTGGGATAAACAGTGTATGCATCTATAACGTGAGTCAAGCCAGGCTTGGTTTAGTCATCTGTTTAAAAAAAACAAAAACTCAGAGTTTGGTAGACTTCTTGCTCAATTTAAAGTTAAAGCGCACATTTAAAGGAAAGGATGCTTTGTTTTTCTTAAATGTGACATCATTAGACTCTTCAAATCCAAACTTTAAAAAAAAGATGGGCAAAAGAAAACAAGACAGAGGAAAACAAAACCCAAAAAGTAAGATGAATACAAACAGCTTCATGTAGCCGAGATATGAAGTCATGAGGTAATGCTGTAGCATTATGAAAGTGTTGTATAAGAACACAAAACAACATTTTGATCTTCTTTAACTTCATTTGTATTTTGTGTTTTTTTGGAAATGAAAGTCCTCTCTGAGGATTTTATTGTGTGTGTTTGGGGACATGGCCTACACAGTTTATTTTATACTGTTATCATTCGCTATCATCTTTAATGGCTTTCAAGAAAGAAACACAATGACAGCAGAAATAACATGGACTGGAGGTATGGGGGTATGAGGTGACAGAGTTCCTAAAACTGTTAAGACGATCAAAATAGAAAATGCAGAAAAATAATACAACTTCTGATACATTCAGCTTGTGTTTTCCATATCTTCGTTTCTTTCCATCACTCCTTCTCTTTTTCCAACCTTCTCTTCTGTCTCCCTCCCACTGCTCTGTCAGTCTGGGTTAGGAGGAGGTGAGATGGAGGTTTCCTCTCCCACTGGGCCTCATCGCCTCCCTTAGCTTGTGTATTGCCTCCACATACACACACAGAGGGGGAGAATCTGCTATCCTGTCATTGGATAATCGCTACTGGCCACGCCAGTCAATTCCCCCCCCCCCCACACACACACACACACACACACACAGAGTCGGAATAAGGGGAGCAGTTGTCATGCTGTGACATGTTGCTTTTGGAGAGTGAGGGGGGAAGCCTTGTGAGGTAATGCTCGGGATGGACGCGAGCGTCAGAGACAGGGCAGACGGCACTGAAAGTTTGCATGACTGTGTGTGTGCTTAAAAAGGGAACTGGGTGATATGTTGACCGCTGAAATCCAGCACGTGAATTGGTGAATTGGCGGACGGAGAGATGGAATAATTTAAGGAAGACGGTGACAAATACAATGGAAAGAACTACAAGTGGGCGTAGGAGTGAGATGGACACAGACAGAGAATGAAGTAAAAGGGAAGGAAAAAGTGCCAGTAAGTGAAGCACAGAGCAGAGAGAACAAAGAACATCGAAGTGAGAATTCAAATTTTTAGTTAGTAGTTTTAGTTAGTTGTCTCCTGTGTTGTGTGATTAGTTTCAGCTGTTTCTTATTTTGCCCCAGCTGTGTTTTCTCCGGATTAGTCTCCAGTTTGTTTAAAAACCTTAGTTTGCTCTAATGTTGCACATTTTGGATTTTTTTGCTGTTTTCACCAAATAAAAGTTTGTTGTTGTTTATTCACTCTAACATCCGAGTCTGTATTTTGGGTCTGCATTCCACTTACATGTGAAAATATACTGTTGCAATGTTGGACTCTCATATGAAATATGACCATTGGACCTCTACACTGGAGAAACCAAACAGCCACTCCATAACGCAGAAGAGTCACCTCGACAGGACATGACTCATTAGCACCCTAAGGTTAAAGGTTACTCGTTCAAGGGTGCCAATGTTCATGATTAAGTCCAAGAAGACAGATGGTTTGAAAGAGGCCACCTATGCCCACTGTGAAAACCATCGCTGAACAGAGGGGGTGGTACGACACCAACTGTCTGCCACCTACAATCCAGTTTTGAGATCCTTTCTCAGGTGCCTCAACCCCCACTCACATCTTGCGTCAGGTGACCTCAATAGGTCGGATGATAGAGTGAGGCAAAGTCAGTTTTTTCAGTAGGAAACCTTTTTTTTACACCTTAGCTCATGCGATCAGGCACATGATTAATAGTGGGTCAACTACCCTCCTAGGGGACGATCCCCACTAGGTTTAAATATGTGGGACTCTCCACCTTTTTCTTTTAGAACTGAAGAAGCCTCTTGGATCAAACGTCTTCACAGAACTTAAGGAAGTCCGGTCTCCTTTTCCAAACTCTTAAAAACACATTACCAGAGTTTCAAATCTCTGTGAGCCAAAACCTTATTAGGGTCATAATCAGGGACACATCTGAGAGCCAGGAAGACGCACCTGCTTTTCAAACCTTTTGGGAGGGGGAGCCAGTCAGCAGAAAACCGACTTAAAAGGAGACAGACGATGAACTTAAGGCCCAGTTATTAAACAAATCTGGATTATTTATAACTGGGAATCACGCAACGCTACATTAGTAGAATCCTAGAATAAAAATATGGAGTTGGTCAACTTTCAACAGCACAGGGCAGGTATGCCCATTAGGTTAATTGCTAACTTTAAAGTGACTGTAAGGTGTGAATAGGAGTGTTAATGTCTGAATCTTTGAACTGGTGACCTGTCCAGGATATACCTCCACCACCTTCCAACGGCATCTGAACTGGGTAAGCGGTTAAAAAAATAAATAAAAATGGATGGATGGTTTAAAAGAAAAAAAAAAAATCAAAAGGGGAAAGAAATGACATTTTATTTTTTAAGGAGATGAATGGGTGGAATTTGACTGTCTGTGGTCAACCGAAGGAATGAAACCAATCTCACACACACACGCACACACACACACACGCACACACACACACACGCACACACACACACACACACACGGGAGAGGGCTGAAGGTGGAAGAATGCATGCCTGGCGTATGAACAAGTGGAGAAGGGGATGAGTGGAACTCCACTGTTGCAAGCGGTTTTTTGGGAGGACGCCACACCGCAACACAAACACACACGAGAGGGCCAGCCAAAGGTTTGAAGCAACCACAGACTTCTGAATGTTCTAAATATAGGAGGATTGATAGGATCTGTGGAAAAGGACAACCTGGGGATTGAATACACACACCAACACAATCAGCCTCCTACGCTCACCAAATTATTTAGCAATCATAGGGAAGAGGAGAAAGCTGCTGACAACTTAGATAAGCTTGTTGTTACAGTGAATCAGCCTTTTTCAAGACCGCCTTGAGTAGTGTGCCATGAAAATGTGAATTCTGGCTGGTGTGACACTGCCCTTTTTTTCCTTTTCTTTTTTTTTTCTTTGGTGATTTTGCAGCTAAAGCATGAACTTGTCTTGTTTGGAGCCTGCAGTGGTTTCACTGTGGTACTCAAATTTGGCAAATTCTGAATACTAAAAGTGACAGTTTCTTTTTTTGTTTAAGTTAATTTGATGCATACTTGCTTAAAGAAAGCAATGCATCCAACACAAATCAACCTTATCAACCCAAATCTTTGGGAAAACTCCACCACTGCCTTGTCCCAGGTCCAGGATGAGAAAGTAGGAGGGTTGGGCATGGGACCAACAACTGCACTCTATAAACAGCTAACTGCTACAGAAGCATCGATGACAAATTCACAGTGAAGCACTGACAGGCAGCTGTCGATGGCCTACGCTCCAGGAGGAGGCTAAGGGCCTAACTAACGTCATTGTGTCCATCTTTGTATGTACACTAGCAGCTACTGGATCACACAAACATATCAGGGTTTTGCCAGAAGCGGGGGGTAGAAATCACCAGCTTTGTGGCTGAAATATCAAAGTTTCGTGAGACATCTACAGAGGCAGGATACTCGATATATTAGCATATATGCAGGAGGAAGACCACAGAGAAAATTCATGGATGTAGTGCAGGAAGACATTCAGAGGGTTGGCGTGACCTGGTAGTATAGCAGGGATAGGGAGGGATGGAGGCAGATGACCGGACTTTGTGACCTCTAAAGGGAGCAGCAGGAAGAAGAAGAAAAAGACAAAGACACTTACATGGGCTTTAACCTCCACATATGTGGACATCACATTTTGGGTTGTCTAGACCAAAATACTCAATTTTGCTCTACAAGGGCCTGATAACCACTTAAGAGGACATTATACTGCCACTCTTCTATCGAAATCTAAAACAAATGTCCTCATATGTGGATCTCATTTTTCTCAGAAACAAAAATTAGGTTAACAAAAAAAAAAAAAAAAAATAAGGTAATTCTTTGTTTTTACATTCATCAGGTCCCAATCAGGCCAAATAGCAAAGAGAAATTAAAAATGCATGCCATGAAAGAGTTCGGGTCTTAGGAGGTTAAAACATATGAAAATGCACTAAAAAGTTTACAATCTATGTAATCCTTTTCTCAAGCTGTCAGATGAGTGGAGTCTTTGCTAGGTCAATTTTGGACACCTGAGCCTTATGTTTGAATCAATTTGCACTGTATAAAGAATAGAAAAGCTTTACTTATCTCATGTTTCTCTCTTCTATTTGTCAAAGTAAAGAAAGGAAGTTTATCTGACCAAACACAAATAACTCGAGACACTCCCGCCTTCAGGAATCAGTAAGGATACCATTTAATTTTGGGGGGGTATTGACTGAAATATGTCTGCAGCACTGACTATTGAAAAAAAATCCCAAAAGCTTACAATGCTTATTATTGATTTAAACGTGTAGGGACGGTACCTTGCTCAGGGGTACCTCAGCAAGGGGTACCTCAGGGTAACCGTTCAGGGGAACCCCTGACCTTCCGATCACGGGGCCAACACTTTACCTACTGAGCTATCCCTGCCCCTATACTTGTACGTCTCTTATATCTTCAAGTGGAGACTTTTAAGTCCATCTTTTGTTCCACATAGGTTCTTTTTTTTTTTTTTCCAATCCTCACAGTTGGTATCTGCTCCAAAATGCAGGTACTGAATTAAAAACAGACTGTACTTTTAAGAAAATGCTTAATGGTGTTAAAAAAAAAAAACAACTCTGCAGGTATGACATATGTCCAAGCTGCCCGTTTACAGTGATTGCATGCGCTCGGTGTGTGTGTGTCCATCCAAGTATCAAAAAGTGCATAAGTGTGTTTGTCCTGGGGGAACTCCTGTCTCGGCCCTGTCCCAGGACCCCGGATCCTTCCAGAACACCGCGACCCGACCACCCAACAAACGGACCCGTCAGCGTGATTTATCGGCCATTCAAAAATCAGGTCACACACACAAACACACACAGACATGTTGCACAAAGACCCACACACACTCACAGAGCGCCAACATACGAAAGTCGACACAGGAAAATGAAAAATCGACCATCGCACAAACACACAAGAAAAGATGCGCTCGGGCAGATGTGTACGCACCGACGTCACGTATGAAAGCTCGTTCAGAGCTTTGGGGGGGGAGGAATGCTCTTTCTTTTGATATGAGAAGAATGGTGAGGAAAAACAAAGGAGGAGAGAGATATAAAAGAGCGAAGGAGCTGAATAACGCTAAAAGAGTCAACTGATTCTGATCACTGACAAAGGAGGAGGAGGAGGATGGAGCTGAAGGAAGAGGACGAGGTAGCGGGCAGTGGGAGCAAAGCAGGGAAAGAGCGGAGGAGAGAAGAGAGAAGGAGGAGGGGGGGTGGCTGAAGTAAACATCAATGCCGGATGAATGCAATTTTTTCTTTTCTCATTCTCCCCATCTTCCCCCTTCCTTCTCCTCCTCCGAGCGAGAGAACAAGAGGCACTGCATCATCCCGACAGGCAGAGAAAGAGAAGAGAGGGAGAGAGAAAGAGGGATTGTGACGGAGGGATAAAGGGCTATCCGTCTCTGTCTGTCACCTCATTCATCGTCCCCTGCTCCGTCCTGCCGGCCCATCCGTCATCCGCTGTCACACAGACACACACACACACACAAAAATACAAACACACTTTCCACCAACTTTCACACACTCAACAACAACAAACACACATCAAAGGCAAGCACAAACTTTGACTCCCTCTCCGCCCTGTTTCACACATTCACTGCGCTGACACACAAACGGACACACACACACAGTCTACACTCAGTTTCACACGCGCAAACACACACACACACACACTTTCACAGTGACGATGACAAACACGCAGCAGCCAGAAAAGCCACACACAAACTTTTTAGTTGGGCTCTCCGCCCCGTTTCACACATTCAGCGATGACACAGACACACAAACGGCGCTTCAGTTTCACACACTCGGCGGCGACTCACTAACGCGCCAGAGCCTCGGAAACGGCGACGGCAAACACAAGTTCGCGTGCTCTCGCGCACGTACGTGGGCGCCGGCTTGCCAAACGCTTTTTCGCAAAGTTAATATGTGACACACACACACACACACACACACACACACACACACACACTTCGCCCAGCGTCCTGGATTCTCATCGGGGTTGTCCAGTTCTGTCCCCTGCTCTGTTTTTCCCAGGATCCCAAAACAAGACGCCCACAGCACACAATCAAGCCGCTTCCTGTACTCGACTGTTTCTCAGCATCCGCCTCGCGGACCCACTTTATAGCCAGAGGGCGCAATATGAAGGCCGCTTCAGCGACGTGTGTTAGAAAGTCAGAAACTAGGCAAAAGATACAACACGGGACATGTCACTAATGCTGAGACGAGCCCGAAACACTGGCCTCGATCCTGACAGCTATATTGTGTGTTCCAACTTCTCATATACGCAAACTGAGGCTGAAGTTGTTTTTTTGTGGTCTTTCTGGTGCTTTAGTCCTTTTACCGCCCGTGTCTTACCTGCATCAACTGGTTTAAACTGTTATTTCAGCTGCTGCTCTCTCTGATCATTCATCTGTGGGTTTTCAGCAGGGATCTCTTTCTGTGAGGTAAATCCAGTCAAAATGTGGGACACTGTCTATAGATGTGGTCGATATAAATATGTAAAAATGCTGCAGAGTCCCAGATAAAGCAGAACCCCGTGTCTGCACCCATTCACTTACACACTGATGGCAGTAGATCATAAGTCAGCACCCCTTCAGGGGCAGTTATGGTTGTGGTGAAGTTGAACGTTTTTGTTGCTTTTGCAGGATAATCAGAGAAATTTTATATGCAACTTCATGCATCAATCAACCACAACACTGAAGTAAGCAGAATAAAGCTCACTATCTTCTTACACTTGCTGCAATGTTCTTCTGAGAAACCTGGTGTGAGAAACCAAACCACTTCCAAACAGTTCAAAAGAACACACGAAAAAGGTGTTGACCAGACATTCAAAGTCCACCGATCCCAACCAGAGATAGTATGCATAGACACCGGATCCGCGGAGCTCCCGACCCACGACACCCAAAGCATGTGTGTGTCAAGGCTTTGGTGCCAAGGACTCCCAAAGGTCCTGAATGCAGGCCCAGACTGAACAGAGCCAATTTAGCAGAACAAAGGTGAACCTACACAATATTAAGCAGGTCATTTCAATTCAGTTCAGTTTAATTTATACAGCACCAAATCACAGCAATAGCCACCTCAAGGCACCTTATATTGTATGGTAAAACCCTTCAGTAATAGAAAGAAAAGCTAAACAATTAGAAGTTGAGCAAGCACTTGGAGACAGTGGGAAGGAAAAACTCAATTTTGACAGGAAGAAACCTCTGGCAGAACCAGGCTCAGGAAGGCAAAGCCATCCGCCTCGACCAGTTGGGGGTAAGGGGAGAGATTTCATGATGTGTCTGATTTAAATCTTTGGTTGCATTCATAAAAATGTGTTAACCTTAGTTTTTTGGGGGGTTTTTTGCAACAAAAGTTTAATTTTTACACTCTACAAAAATGGGACGAACTTTTAATGTTTTCCTCTTAAAGCAAATCGGTGAATAGCACACTGACATGCTTTAACACTGGAGCATCTCCATCATATTGGATGATGTAGAGAGATCATTACAGGAGATCTTCAACGAATTTAAGTTAAAGACCCAAAACAATTATAGACAGAAACCCAACAATCCACTGGTCTCCAGTGAGCGAGCATTCGGCGACAGCGGGGACATAAAGAGTAAACAGGAGTAATCTTCAGATTGGGGTTTTTGCAGATAAGATGTTTGAACCTCTCACCACAGCAAAGCATCAGTTGTTCGTTACAACATTCAGGTTTCCCGTTTTTTTCTCTCGAAACATCGTCACTTCCTCGCAATGAATGTGTGAGGAATTTGATGAGAGATAAGGCAGCAGTAGACACGTTAGATGTTAGAAACTTCCAGATAAAACGCAGTAAGTAAACAAAAGGGTGGGAAAAGCAAGGACGACTGGGATGTGGGACAAAAAAAAAAAGAGAAAACGAAGAAGGAATAAAATCAGAAAACCAAATGAAGGGTGAAGATGAAGATGAGGAGGGCTGAGGGGAGTGTGAGGGAGGATGGGAGGAAGAATGAAAAAAGGACAAGGAAGTGGGGGAGGAGGAGGAGGCAGAAAAAAAGAGTGCGGTAAATAAAAATAATAAAAAAAAAAAAACACACAGAAAGAGAAAACGAAGGAGAGAGGACCACGAGGGAGACAAAGACCTACTTGTCTCAAGTCACTGAAGGCCAGAAGCAACGTGTCACCCTGGAAGCCTGCGACCGGGCCGGCTCTGGCAAAACCTGTGGGAAAATACAAACCCGCCCCCCCCAGTCCACCCCCGGAGAGAGGGAAGAGAGGAGGAGGAGGAAAAAAAATAAGAGGGTGAAAAACAGAATAATAAAAGACCTGGTCGGATTTGCTATGCATCGGGATAGATTGGCAGACAAATGACAGCCTGGGGAGGAGGGGGGAGGAAGGAGGAGAGGAAAGGGGAGGGCAGGGTGTTAGAGTCATGTCGCTAGGTCTTGCTGAAAAAGAGTGTGTGCGTGTCTGTGAAAGTGTTTGCGGTGTGTGTATTGGGATGATGCAGACTTGGTGAAAGTGAAGGCGATAATGTCAGAGTTTTAAGGCTAGCGCGTGTGTGTGTTGCTTGTACAGGGCTTTGCTGCTCGATTTTGAACCCAGACGTGAGGCCTGTGTGTGTGCGTCAGGGTCGTAGGGAGTGTGAACTGGGGTCTTGGCGTCAGTTGGCCCCCGTAAACAAGCCGAATCGAGGGAACGAGAGGAGAGGAAAGGGGAGCGCCGTGGTGGAGAGTGGGAGCCAGAGCCAGCCTGTAGCTAATCTCTTTTACCTCAGGACACACACAGAAGCACAAGGCCATACACACTACAGCACTGATTACACGCCTGCCATCTTCACTGACCCCCGACACACACGCACACACAAACAGACACACACACTCACACAGGTCCTGCACATAAACTTTGAAGCCATCGCCTAAGCTAACCTTTTATACAATTCTTTCACCCAAACTCTGTTGAACTTTTTCTTAATTTCTCCCTCTGCCGTCACTTAACAGGCACTGGTCTTGGCAGCAGCACAGACCTATTACCACTCGCTCCCCTTTGAATATTTAAAATTAGTGACAAATCAAACCTGTTCTCTATCGCTCGTCAAGGGAAACGAAACAGGAAACCCATCTTACCGGCTGTTCCTCCAGGTTTAGTGTTAGCAAACAGCAGTGCTTTGGGTGCGTGGAGGCGCAGCCACTCGATCAAAGCTTTCGTGGCTTAAAAAGCCGGCCACAGTCCTGTTTCACACCACCTGTTCAGCGTTTTCCTGCCCAATGCCGCTACACTTTATACAATCAGAGTAGCATGTTGGCTTTTTTGTGCTTTCAAACTTCCACACATCTTTAAACTTGTAATCATCGCTGCAAATGGACACGGGTAACAGCTCTTTTACTACTAGTGATAACTGGCATGCAGTGCCCTCCATGTCAGGTCATTTGAACTTCCTCCAGGAACCCTTTAGGGTCTGCTCAAGTCCAAGTGACATAAATTTCCTCATCAGATAGTGAGCACTAGCGTCCTTGTGGACATTCGCGTGCCTACCTGTATTACAATGCACCAGTTATGCATGCACTCCTGGTGGTGTACTTCAAGCGGACTTAAAGGAAGTACAATCTAGGCCTAAGGTGCACTGTCACAACAGAGAGGACAGTCACTGTACGGCCAACCATCCACCCGGACCTCCTCCCTAAGGTGTTTTACTGTGTCTCAGTGGCTTCCCTGCTCTTTGTTGTTGGGTTCAAGAAATGGTCAGATTCTTGAAAAATCCCGGATTGTTTTGGGGGTTTTCTTTTAGCAAGGAGAAATCATCCTGGAGGTTATAATACATTTATGTTTCTTCATCTCAAACATACATTTTAAATAACTGCTTTGAACCCGTAGCACCTTCTACCTTTGATTCTAACTCCCACGCTTCATTTGTCTCCTCCTTTCATCTCTGCATGTTTTTCCCTGTAATATTTATATCTTCTCTTCTTGTCTTCGCCCCCTTCTTCACCTTTGAACACGTCAAAGCTACAGCATCACTTGTAGTACAAAGAATGACTCAGTTCTTTAACTTAGGTGTCGTGGCTTGTGCTCTTTATAAAAATGACTGGCCCTCTACCTGTCCATGCACAAATTTGAAACAAACTAAGACGGTTTGGCGATAGCTTTCCAGACACTCTGACTCTTTCCTAAGTTTTTAATTTTTATAGTTTTCACCCAGCATATACAAGATAATGGGAAAGCACAAGCCTGCATCCTCCGTAACGCTGTCCCCAAAGCCGGGTAAGTTTGGATGGTCGCTTCCGTAAGGCCAAATCAAAAATGTGGATCATAAATCAGATTTCTATCCTGGATCGGTTTTGAGGTCAGGATTAGGGATGCCCCATTTTTTGTCCTCTAACTTTTTCCATTTTATTCCTCACTTTATCTATCTCCATGCTGTACTTCTTCCTCTTAAGCCCTGTCCACACATAAAGCGATTCGCTCGACGGGATTCACTTTGTAGCTGCCAGCTGGTGGCTGCTGTGGATAAACTCCGGATGCTAGTTTCCCACCCTGTCACACGTCCATCTACAGTACCCGTCCCTCCCATTGGCTTTGCTTCAGGGTAGAAATTAGTTTAACCAGTGTCCGTCCACTCTGTGGCAGCGACAGTCATAGCAACAAGTCTCTGAATTTCACTGATGACCTCTGGTCGCCGGCCTGGTTTGAACGCTTGCTGCCCGCTGTGCCATGCTCGTAGCTTCACACCACTCATCCTCAACTCTTTCTTTTCCTTCTCTCCATCAATGCTCCTCTGCTTTTCTCAAACTCCGACATCTCCTCCCTTTTCCTCCCCACACTCCCCTGGTGATCGCATCCATTCATCTGTACCTTCCTTTTTCTCTTTATCCCTCGCCATCCTGAAATTCCTCCCTTTATTCAAACTCTAATCCCTCTTTCTTGTGCTCTCTTCCTTTACTTCCTCCTTTTTTATTTAAACCTCACTGTTAATTTTCATTTAATCCCTCCTCTCATCCATGCTTTCTGCTCTTCCCTCTGTCCGTCTCGTGTACCCTCCTGATTTTCATTTGATTAATTTCACACCTCTTCCCTGTCCCTCACACTCAATCCCCTTTCACCTGAAATCTGTTCTGTCCTTTAATTTTACCCACTTACCCACTCATTATTTAACCTTTTGCTTCAAGTTTTTGGGTTTGAGTTGTTTGTTTCTTGTTGCTGTTGAACATTTAACACTTTCTTTAGTCATATTCTTGTTTTCACTGCACTCGCCCCCCCACAAGACTTAAAAAAAAAACAAAAAAAACTTCAAAAGCTCTAAATTGAGCGTATTTATTTAAACACAATAAAGATCCTTGTTTGCCCTCATTTCTTCCACTCAAACTGTCCATGCATCTTAAACTTCTCATTTCATCCTGCTTTCCTGATCCTCTTCTTCCTTTTTTAGTACTTTCTCCTAATATTTAACCCCCTTTCCCACCACCGCTGCATTACTCTGTCTTGCATTTTTACTCTCCCACTTAAAGGGTTTAACTCATCTTCCACTTTACTTTTCTTCCATCCATCTACTGTACCATCAGCTCCAATTTTTTCCCAGTTTGACTCCAGCCCCTCCCAATCTCCCGAAAAACTAACTCTGTAACCTGCTAACCCCTCCGCAGCACTGCACGCATGTCACTGCACATCACATCACCCACACGCTCTCAGACGGTGTGACCCACGCTGTGACTCTAAGAACCTTGATCATGTAAAAACCGAGCCAGCGACGCGTCTCGCTCTTTCATTCCCTGCCCGCCTTTATCTGCAAACTCTGCATCTTTGTGGCTCTGAACCAAGGAGGAGGAGGAGGGAGAGGAAAGAAAGAAATAAGGAAGAGAGGGGTGAGCCACGAGGATGACGGGAAGGAGAGAGGAGGCTGGAGACGAGGAGGAGGGTAAGGAGACATCCGAGGAAAAAAGATGGAAGAGCAAGAAAAATTCAAGATTTTTAGAGAAGGGAGTATAAAAGATGCTGTCCCTCAACCATGTAATTGGTTGTTCCATAGCGCCCCCTGTGCTCTCAGATGCAAAGTGCAAACATGGCCTACTTCCAGCTCATTTTATAAAAGCGGTCTCATGTGATTAATGTCTTTGAGTGACTCTAAGACTTTTAATTCAAAGAAAAACGCATTTCATGATAAGGAGATGTGCCTCTTCACTTTAACTTGGGTTAGAGAGTACATGTGTGCATGTGTATGTGAGTGCGTGAATGAAAAACAAAGTGGGACAAAGAAAAAATGAAAGAAAAAGAAGAAACAGACAAAGGAGAGAAGGCACAGAGGTGAAGAAAACAGCAATCTGACAAAATATTTATCTTCCTTATTCGTGTGTCGACAGAAATCAAACGTGCAACCATAAACTTTGCAAAGTTTGCAGAAAAGTAACATAAACTATCATTTTCCAGGAAAAAAACAAAAATGTTAATAAATAAAATATGTTGGTTAAACTTGATGTTGAAAGACACAAAACCTTTTCACACATTTCTGTAAGAGAATATGCTTCAACGCACAAAAACCCACTAAAGAAATGCAGAAAATTTGCAATGCGACACTCACTCTCGCACTCCTTCACGTCGGTGTTGAGCTGGTGCAGAGCGCCCATGGAGATCTGTCGGACCTCCGGCTCAAGCAGGAGCTGCATGAGGGAGGTGGAGATGTGCTTACAGGATGACATGCACGCCGTCTGCGCTACTTTACCCTAAGAAAGAGAGAGAGAAGACAAGGAAAGAACACAGGAGTGAAGTGAGGATGCTGAATTTTCTTCTCTTGATTTCTAACCAGAAATGTAAAATGTGTCGCTTTTCACCGCTAAACTGAGCTCTCATATTTCAGGCTTGCTTATACAACCAAGTGACTGCATGTGCATCAGAAGTTAATGAGGGTGATCTCTGCCTGTGCAGCTACAAAAAAGTTCAAAATGTTCGGCTTGTTTAGTATCGGTTTGATCCAAGTTTTGTACAGCAGGTGAAACACTTTATTTTATTTGTGACTGTATGCAAACCAGAACTAAGGAAGCTGTGATCCACACCGATGCATGAACATTAACAGACGTATCCACAGTTCAGGTGCTCTTTGTCAGAGGATGTTTTTTTAACATACAGCCACACACAGCGACGACAAAGACGTGTGCTGCGTTCAGGTGCAGTCAGATGATGAAGTAGCATAATAAAAGAATAAAGGCAGCGGATAAGGAAGTACATGACAAAACATTAATATAGAAACAACAATGTGTTTTGACTGGGTTCCTGTGTGTGTGTGTGTGTGTGTGTAGTCTCAGTGATGAGCTGTGGCCTCGAGTTTGACCTCTATGACTGCATACCAACAAAATGAAGCAAAGAGATGAAAAGGGGGAAGAAGTGGTAAAGGGTTTTTAAAAAAAAAAAAAAGGTTATGTGAAAGAGCAAAAGTTCAGTGGGAACTGAGAAAGAAAAGGGGAAATCTAGAGCTTGAGAAGATGATTAGTTTTCTTGTAATCTTTAAATAACCAATTCGTATGATTTAATTCCTCTTTCCTGAGTATCATCAACATAGTTTTGACAAGATGTTGGTTTGAGAGAACTACTGAGAAAAAAAAAAAGGGAAATCAAGTCTATTAAAAGATCATCTTAACCTTGTAAACTCTGAGTGAAACACCGAGCAGAGGAAGTTTCCCTGAAGGGCCTGATTACACATATTAATCCTGACGTGACTTTGATGTGTCCGGCTGACACCAACGCACTTTAGGGGTGATTAATAAGAAACGCGGGGCCTTTCATTTCAAGCCCTGCATATTTAATTACCTTCATTAATCACAGTGAAGCTAAACACACATGTATACATGCAGCATGTGCAAATACACACACACAACATTTAAATTTGTGTGATTATGCACAAGCGTGAAGGTGCTGGTGTGAACCTAGTGTTTATACAGCTCTAATCACACATGTGACTCTGTTTCCTTGTGTTGTTTACAAATATTCATACACAGTGAATAAATTGTTGATATCATCCTGCGATTGTTAGCGTGCATTCGATGTCAAATTAATTGAATTTTAGTCTTTGCGCTCCTTATAGCCGACTATAAGTGTTTACATCTGACCTGCCAATCAAAAGAAGGCAAACCAACAATGTGAGCAGTTATTCTCCTACATTAAAACTATTTCTTTATACGCTGATTAATTCAGAGTAATTTTTCATAGAAGCCATACCATGATATAAAAAGGAAGCGGCTATCAGGACATTTACCCCCTGACCTCCCTCAATACATAAAAAAAAATTATGCTGAAACATAAGGAATTACAGCTAGCAGATAGAGGATCAAAACCTGGTCACATGGTGACCCAAAACGCACTGCAAGTTTTCCCCACTGAATTCTCAGAAACCAGATGAAACATCAGGGTACCAATTCCTTTTTCTATTCCTCTATGCTCCTTAAACCGTTAACCTTGACCGATATATAAGCGGGGACCAATATTGCTGGCCGATAGCAGCCACTTGCTGATTTATCGGTATCTGCATTTATAACGCCTCAATTTGTTCCTCCGCCCGATACCAATACAGATTTGGTGATTTAAATATCCCATAATCCAATATATAGGCCGTTATTTTCCCCCCGCTCTCAGACACATGAAAAAATAATAAAATAAAATAAAATAAAACCCAATAAGTTGGAATATCTGATTTGTAAATCTCAAAATATCAGTTTTGGTCTCCATAAGCTGGGCTCAAAAATGCTGCACAAATCTGAGCCCACTCCTATGCAGCTTGAAGGACTCAAACAATATACAAGACATGAAGGTAAAATTTAGCTGGACTTCACTAAATATACTAAAGATGCTGCACAAAAAAAGGAGGAAATTATTTCATCTAATTCATATGTCAGAATTATTTAATCAATGAGGATTTTAATCGGGGCTACATAATCACATTATAATAATAAGTAGCTATAATAAGCCCAAATTACACCGACAGAAAATACTTGATCACATCTTAAAAAAACAACACAGCAAAAACCTCAAAGACACTATTCAGGGCTACCCATGGATGTTCCTGCAGCATGATTTGGTAGAGGGAAATTGACTGCCATCCATCCATAACACATCAGACAACCTGAGGAGAAATTTCAGCAGCAGATCCCTTCAACCTCGCTGTATGACTACAACGGAGGTCGTTCCTTCCTGCTCTTACCAGACTCTACACATACTGAACTGGACTAAATACACCTCACTGCACTCCATCACTTTTTGTATGCCACAACGTACATGTGCACGCCTGTGCACCTACAATACCTGTAAAATCCTTTTAGTAACGTTAGTGTCAATTTTATCTCTTTATTTATCCCTCCATTTCTACATTTCATTTTATACGGTTGCTTTGTTGTCTGTTTTGCCTGTGTGTATGCTGCTATGACAACTCAATTTCCCTCTAAGATTAATAAAGCTTGTCTGATTGTGAATTTAGGTCTAATATTCATTTCTGCTTTTGGATAGTGATTCATGGAGAATCAACTCTTTTCTCCAACATTGAAAACAAGAGACACTTTTTAGCAAGTGCTCCTCTTCTGTTCAAGTCCCATCAAGTGGCTTTTGTTTCCAGCAGCGAAGGTAATTACAGAACCAGTTAACCTAACCAGCATGTCTTTGCACCCTGATGCAAACATGAAAACTCAACCCAGAAAGACTCAAATTCAAACACAGGACCCTCTTGCTGTGAGGGGACAGTGCTAACCACCACACCACCGTGCAAATGCTCTCATTTGTATAAAAAAAGAAAAAAAGAAGAAAAAACAGAAGCATAAACACATTTCTAATGATAACCTTAACATCAACGTTGGTCAACTTTGCTGATGTTTTTCTGCACAATGTCCACGCAATCTGGCATCTAGACTGGGATGGAAACCTGCAGCGAATGTCCAAGCATTAATGAATGAATGAAACAAGCAGCACAGCACATTAATTATCCTTTCAATTGATCCCCTAGTAAAAATCCTGAGTAATGGCTGAGCTCCCAGACTTTTCCTATGGCTGAAAATACCCTCCCACTGATTCCCAAATACATCCAGGAAATGTGAAATTAAGGAAAAACAAAACAGAACATTAACAGACACATTAGTTAAAATTATTGGCTGTCATTAAGCAACGATTTAATCAACTCATTATTTATATTTTAATGACACACTTTAATACCATTTCCTCTGTTTTCCAGGCAGCAGCTCAACTCACTGCCACTGTAATAAAACGGTTTCCCCTCAGAGATCCATAAAATTCATCTTATCTTATATAACAAACCCAACAGCAGCAAGAAAAAGAAAAGAAAAAAAAGATCTAATTGTAGCAGCGCATGAACTGAGCTCCAAGTTAGGAAAGAGTCTGGAGAGCCTTCACCTCGCAGGGAAAATCAAATTATACACAAGGCACACACGTGCAAGCACATATGTTAGAGAAACACACACCTACGACTGGCCGGATATCCTCCAACACGACGCTGGCCTCTGAACTCCGCGCGCGCACGCACACACCCGCACACACACAGATACAAAGTGTTCGCACAACCTTGGGGGTCAATTATCATCGGGTGAGACC
>VUQG01000728.1:3818-22257 GCA_015106755.1 Etia nguti | reverse complement strand
CCACAGCTCGTGACCATAGGTGAGGGTAGGGACGTAGATCGACTGGTAAATTGAGAGCTTCGCTTTTACACTCAGCTCTCTCTTCACCACGACGGACCGGTGCAGCATCCGCATCACTGCAGCCATAGTACCAATGCGTCTGTTGATCTTCTGCTCACTTCTCCCATCACTTGTGAACAAGACCCCGAGATACTTAAACTCCTCCACTTGGGGCAGGAACTCATCCCTGACCTGGAGTGGGCCCTCCACCCTTTTCCGGCTGAGGACCATGGCCTCAGATTTGGAGGTGCTGATCCTCATTCCCACCGCTTCACACTCGGCTGGGAACCGTTCCAGTGCGAGCTCGAGGCCATCACCCAGCCAAGCGAACCAAGCTCTTGCAATGGTTGTATAAGAATCAAATGGCCCGTAGCAATGGACCAGGCACCCCATACTCCTGAAGCACCTCCCACATGACACCCCGAGGGACACGGTCGAATGCCGTCTCCAAGTCCACAAAACACATGCAGACTGGTTGGGCAAACTCCCATGCACCCTCAAGTATTGAGAGGGTAAAGAGCTGGTCCAGTGTTCCACGACCTGGATGAAAACGGCATTGTTCCTCCTGAATCTGAGGTTTGACTATTGGACAGACCCTCCTTTCCAACACCCTGGCATAGGCTTTTCCAGGGAGGCTGAGGAGTGTGATCCCCCTATAGTTGGAACACACCCGCCGGTCCCCCTTCTTAAAGATGGGAACCACCACCCCGGTCTGCCAATCCAGAGGTACAGCCCCTGATCTCCACGCCACATTGTAGAGGCGTGTCAACCAAGACAGCACTACAACATCCAGAGCCTTCAGGAACTCAGGGCAGACCTCATCCATCGCAGGGGCTCTGCCACCAAGGAGTTGTTTAACTGCATCAGTGACTTCACCCCCAGAGATAGACGATTCGTCCCCCTTGTCCCCTGACTCTGCTTCCTCCACAGAAGACCTGCCAGTGGGATTAGGAGGTCCTCGAAGTGTTCCTTAGTTGGTTGCCAGAGATCAGTGATCTACAAACTTTAATTTATGTTCAAATCTCCCTAAAGATCAATCTCAAAATTCAATGCAGATTTTCCATGGCATTTCTGGCATGTCGTCAGCTTTTGCATGATGCCAGAACAGCAACTCTTGGTGTTGTTATTTTTAAAAAAAATGCCATTAAGAACAAAAACTGAAACTGAAAAAGGAAATGTTGTGGTTTTTTGGATAAAATTGTTTACACTAATGGTTCTTTTGCATTTCCATGTTTTTTTCTTCTCATGCTTACAGATTTTTTTCCACTTTTTTCCCTGCCTTTCAGTTTCAATCCTGTGCCACTCTTTTGGCATGTGTGTAAGGGACTGAGAGGTGGAGTCAGGAGGTGTGGCTTCATGCCTGAGTCCTGGATGTAATTTCAGTATAATTTGCAAACACGGATCCTTGGAGCTTATAAGGTCCAAGGATCCATCAGTGATGAATTCTTGCTGTTCCTATCCTATCCTGTTATATTCCCTTCATATAAGAGTTTTTCTTTGGTCTTTTTTGTTATCACTTAGAGCTGAACTGGTTTAAAGAGGTTTACTCTTAACTACCTTATTAGTCGCATACACAAACAGCTGCAATATATGCCTAATCACTTTAGCTATTTATAAATTCAATATCTGATTTTAAATTTCTAAAATGTATTAGGACATTACATGAGAGCTTAAAATTTCCAGTCTATAGAATTGAACATGCTGAACACTCATCTTTGAATCTATATTGTCGACATTAATATTTTTAACTCTGTTTAACCCCTGGGTTTAACATATGTGCAATATATAAATATGCAGCACGAATCACTGCATCATTAACTATGTAAAAAATGTGCCACGTAATGCTTCTTTTCAGCCAATTTGACTGACAGACAGTTAATAAAGACTACTTAGGCTTCAGAAAGAATTGCAACTCTAAACTGTAGCACTTTGTTTTTCATGTTTTTGTTTTTTTTTATCAGTTACATTGTAAAAGGATAATAAAAGGAATATAAAATATATTGCACATTTATTTAGGTCCTATTTACATTTTATGAAACAGTTGAATGTAAAAAAATATATAAATAAAAAAAGCTGAATATAATACAATGCAATTAGTCAAGAAGGAACAAATAAGCTAATACAGCTTTACTTTGTTTAGTGTATCTTAAAATGGACTTTCATTTGTGTACCTATTCTTTGAAGTACAGCTGTTCTGTAATAAGACATGTGAAATTTTGTAAAACAAAGTCCTGTGCCATTTACAGTATAGGCAAGATCACGACATGAGTGACCAGTGTGCTGCTGGAGTCATCCTTCTACCCATCCAGAGCCCTGCTGAATGGAGTGATCAATCTTTGGACTTCCTCTGAAAACAATTACAGAGCCTGTTAAAGGGCTGCAGTTAACAATGCAACAGTGCACCCATAAACACATAAGCACAACATGCTGTTTGGATAAAAGTATTTTTTGAATTAATTTGTTTTTTACGTTTTTATAATCTTATTCAGTTTTTCTTATTCAGGAAGAAAAGGTTTGTGGCTTTGAGGGTTGTTGCGACAGACAGGCTCAAGTGTTTTTGATGAATGAGGTTCCAGTGAGCTTCTAGATCTCTTCATGAACAGAGGTGCACACGTTTTATCCTCACAAAAAAATTAGCAGAAGCCTACCCTGTTCATGAGTTGATTGACTGATTACTTTGAGTATATATGCAAAATAAAGTATATATACATGAAAACAAAAATATTGCCCTAGTACAACAGGTGCTCAAAAACAGAGTGGGGAGAAGTAACACTTATCTACTCCCACCAGCTTCACATATTTATAGCTCAATCATGTAGTTATGTAGCTGCTTCCTGAGTATACTTAAAACATTGTATAACACCTTACCATATTGGAAATATCTATATTTGTCATTGTTTTTTGTTTTTTTTAATTATTATTATTGCTTGTTTCTGTTAGTATTTGGTTGTATTTTAATGATTTTCAGATCTTGGGTTTTGTTTCTTTGCCTTTCCTGTTACACGTTTCTTGTCTAGTCTCTATGTTTGTGCATCTCCTGTGTCTTCCCTGTCAGCCATGCCTCCTGGTTAAGTCTGCGTCTCCATATCTGTCTTTTGTTTCCTGTTTTACTTTGGTAGTCTCGTGTCCTGTGTTCAGTGTTTTGAGTTTTGCTTTCCCCTTGTCGCATTATGTCAGATTAGTCCCAGCTGTGTTTCCCTCCTGTTTCCCATTCCCTCGTTACTCCCTCGTGTATTTGAGCCCTATGTTTTCCTCTGCCCTTTGTCATGTCGTACCCTCACAGTGTTGTGTTTTTCCCTACTTCCTTCCCTCCCTCTGAGGAAGAAGGCCATAGTGATAGACGTAGTGATACTGAATGATAGCAACATCAGGAAAAAGAAACACAAGAAGCTGGAGAAGTGCCAAGGGCTCAGAGAAGAGCTCGAGAAGATGTGGAGGGTGAAGGTAACAGTGGTCCCAGTGGTAATCGGAGCATTAGGTGCAGTGACCACAAAGCTAGTGACTCCAGCAGATCCCAGGAACAACATCGGAGATCTCTGTCCAGAAGAGCGCAGTCCTAGGAACAGCTAAGATACTGCACAGGACCCTCAAGCTCCCAGGCCTCTGGTAGAGGACCCAAGCTTGAAGGATTGACTTTTTTTGTCAGCCCTTCACTCACATCCCCTCACCCTCCACATCTTCTCCAGTTCTTCTCTCAGCCCTTGGCATTTCTCCAGTTTCTCATGTTCCGTATTCCTGATAAACTTCCCTCCATGCTACCTTGATCTTGGCCTCTAGTCTCCTCCTCCACGGAGGGTACTGCTCCTTGTGGCTGTTCTTCTTGTAGCCAAGAATCTCTGTGATCACTGCTGCTGTGGTGTAGTTTGACTGATTAGTCTTGGTGATGGTCGCAATAGGGCTTGTCCATAATGCTGCATTCACATCGCCTAGTAGACCTTCAGAGGGTACTTCACATAGTTTTGGTAATGATCCTATTTTTCAGGTCAACTGTTCTTGCTCTCAACATTCCTTCAATCATACTGGAGGCTTGGTATCCAATCACCTGACGTCCTGGCTTCCCCTTGCTGTAGCATTTGTGTTGTACCTCATCAGTCTCCAGTTGTGATAGCCGATGCTTCTTCTCAGTGTTGGAACACAGAGCTACTAGTTGTTTCACCATCAGTCTGGATGTTGGGTATCGAAGATTCCATAGGTCCCACATCTTCTTCATGTAACCCCTTCCTCTGGAGTTACTTGTGTAGTAACATGCCAATAGTGCCTTGTTCTCATCCTTTACCCACTTATTCCTTTTTGTTCCGGTAGCCCACTTCTCATCAGTCCTGGTTCTGTCCTGGTTTGTCAACACCTGACGCGGACCTTGTTAATCCGGGCGACATCCGAGCCGGTGTGTGTGTGTATATAGATTAATACCATCCACGTACAGGAAGTGGCTGGTGGTCATTCCACTCTTGAATCTATATCCATATCTGTTCTTTGTGATGAGCTGGCTGAGGGGTTGGGGTCTATGCAGCACAGCACTGGGGAGAATGCATCATTTTGGTATATTACACACTTATGTAATAGTTCCTGATGAATATTATTACCACACTATTAGCAGTGTACAGTGCCAAGCACTACAGTATTGACGTGTGGAGCACTGGGGCTTAGGTTTTCTTCTAGTCAATCCAAGTGGTGCTCAGGTTGGTCTGCTGGGTTGCTCTACTGTTCTGTCAGTCAAGAGTTGGTGCTTTTATGCTCTGGTGTTATTTCCAATATCAGAAAGGCATTGCTAGTCTGAAGGTATCCTACCTTTGTGGGGATCCTTCATGATTAGGATTGTTCTGTCCTGTGTTGGCCATTCTGAATGAGTATCTGCTGTTAGCATCACCTTTATTAGTGTTGCTAGACATTCATAAAGTTATGCTAGCTTCTTAAGCCAGTAAATGTGAATCATCTCAGGTTCTGGTGGTGTCCAGCCATTCATTCCTGAGGCTCATTGTTGGATTTCTGCCTTTGTAATGTTGAATAGTTTTTGTTCCGGGAGATTGCTGTAGTCTGCTCTTGGGTCCATCAGTCATGTGGCGTTAGTGTGATGTGTTGCTTCTTTATCCCTGATGTTCTTCCAGTTTTTTTTCAATCCAGATATATATACTACAACAATGTCGGCAATCCCTGTGGGTCACTCTGGATCTGAGGAGTCTGGAAACCAGGTGAACTGCACATTTGTCCTTGGTCCTTGGGTGATAGAGGGAAGATAATCCTGCTCTGGTAAGCATGGAGTGAGGACACTGGTTAGTGTGCTACAGCTTTTAGGTTGCTGGTATGTGTCGAGTATACACAATGAATGATAGGAACCAAGGCTTTCCAGATTTTTAGATGATCAGTACCTTACTTATTAATGGTTTTATACAACCATTGTCCAAAAAAAATAGAGAGAAGATTAACAAAAATGGGAAAAGTGGCTAAGACTTACTTAGGATATACAGAAAACAAATGGATTTTTATATTTTTTTATTGGCAAGGAAGGGTTCGAATTTAATCACAATATTCGAAATCAGTATGTGTTATGACAGCTGAGAGACCTGGTATATGCCGTACACAATCAGTAAGTGTAGTAAGGTGTAGTGGCCAGTGGTACTTATATCAAAAAAGAGCATCTTAAATGTGTATTTGATATATGTGCAACAAAGCAGCAAAATCACTGCACTGTAAAACTGGCTGTAAGAAGGCTGCAGATGACATGAACTGGAAGTGTCTGACAAAATAGCTTTAGCAGCACTGAGCCCATGATAGAGTTGGAAATACGGTGAATATCAAAGCTTTGGTGATTCTGCAAAGCTATATCTACCCACCACTGGGACTTTAATACACAATCCTCACGGTAGTCACTCACACAAAAAGTGAAAGAGGGGTGTAACAGTGGGAGACATAGAGTGTAAAATCCTCTGCTATCATATGCACTCCTCTACACCTGTCTGTGACACTTTTGCAGTAAAATTCACCTGTTGCAGTAAGCTTACCATCATTATCAAAATAATCCATCAGCTCCATCCTTTATCCCCTAAATGTTCCATGAATAACATTTCTCACTCCCCTGTATTCACTGATTAGTTGCAAAATGTTATTAACTTAATGTGAAATGACTAACGTTGTCTAGAATATACAGGTTTGTTTCACTCAGTTGCTTTGGAAATGAAATCCCAATGCAGTGCCAGTACACTGGCAGAACTCTTATGTTCTTCGCTGCAGAGAAATGGGAAGAGAAAAGATTTTTTTTCTTCTTTTTTTTCACATTCAGTGACTCAATTTCACGCTCCATTGGCATATCTGGGGTGACGCGCCATGAAATCAGTCCAATTCTGGGATTTCAGAGGAACAGTATTTTGAAACCTCCTGAGATATGTGGCCATATTACTTCCTCCACCCCTGGACAGATTACACTATTATGTGACAGTAGCAAAGGTGAAACTGTAGTGATAATACAGTATGTTCCCATCTCTGGTAACTGGTTTCTAACAGCACACTGAACAGAAACTTTTCAGTAGATCGCAAATGATTCAGCTAAAGGCAATTATTCATTTATCACTTATCTTTTCATTCATTATATTCTGTATTCTTTTCTTTTTTTTACTGAAGGCCGCAAATAGATAAATGTGAAAAATAGCTGAGGCTTGGTTATGCACGCGGTTAATGAAAATTCCCATCATGTTTACATCTAAATAAAATGTCTCAAAAGTATTTTTAAAAAAATCTACAGCCTCAGAAATGTTGTAACGTGACAAAAATGGATCTTTGTACTCAAAGTTTTATATTTAGAAAAATGTAAATCTGTTAATATTTAAAGGGGGGGCCAAGCCGGGTTTGAACATAATTTTCTTAGGGATTAATAAAGTATTTTGATTTTAATCCATAGTTCTGATGAACTATGGATTCTAAGGAAGATTTCAGGTCATCCAAGCCAATTAACAATTATTAAAGAGGTCAAACAGCTGGCCTTTATTTCTTTCACAAAAATTCATTAGGACTGCAATTATGATGAATACACTCAATTGTTTTTTTTTTCTAAATAAAGATAGTATGAAAAAATGTCTCATACAGCAGCTCCTTATCCTACCAACAGAAAAGTTCAGTTTTTGGTGTAACTGTTGTAGGCAATGACTGAACCTTTATATAATATATCCAGCTTGTTATATATCTTCTTCTTTTTTATTAGTCCAGTTGTTGATTGGTTAAGAAGACCAGAACTACTTGATTTAAGAAAAATCAGTGCCTATAAAGAACATGCAAACTACACACAGAAAAGCCCCAGGCAGGCAGTAAAGCTGAACCCACATTTTATGACTATAATTCCCATGAGCTGCTGGGATGGACTTTGGAGAGCTGAAGAGGGAAAACTTAAATCTTTCCATAATCTTTGATCCATGATGTTGTTGAACTAAAAATGTAACTCATGGAGGACAAAAAATTAAACCTTGAATCTTTTGAGTCAAATTTTTCTGGTGATTCTATACATCATAGATATCAAGTTTACCAGATCCAGCGGCATGAAAACACCCTATGCTTCACTTTTGTGTTAGTATTGGTCTCTCAGACCAGGCATAATGCTGAAGCATAAACAGGCAAAAGTATCCTGGGTGTGAAATTTGTACTTGCTAAAGTCTTCTATTATTTGCCAAATTGTCTCTTAGTAAAGCTTTTTTTTAACCAATGAGTATTCTTTGAGATAGTTGAGATAGTTACTTTACAATTCCTCTTGCATGGTTTTCCATGGAGGATTCCAGTGCATGCCAGATGTATTGAAAAGTTTAAGAGTTTAGTTAGAATAAATGAATTGTCATGATAATGTCCAGTAAATGTGGTAGGGAAATTGATATGCAGGAGGTCTGGGATATTCCAAATTCCAGGAAAGTTTTGGAATTCAGGAATAGAAGGGTTCTTTTAGCAAAGTCAGGGTTGGAGGCAGAGTGGGTAGCAGGGTTAGCAGAGGATAGGCATCCCAAATGGAGAAGTCAAGCCTGGAGAGCAGGACTAAGACTGTAAGGAAGAGATGACAATATTAGTAAAGCTGTGGCAGGTAGACCAAAACAAACCGAACCTGAATGAGTACCCAGTGTAGGTGAGAAGACAAGGCAATAAGAGAAGACAAGAAGACACGACAATAAATCAAGATCATGACTGGTGCTTTATAGTGAAGGTAATGAGCAATGGATAACAGGTGCACAAGCCATAGTAATGTGAGAACCCCCGTGTGCCACACCCCCTGAAAGAATTTCACATAAACTCCCCTTCATCCACAGAGTGAGAGAAAGAGAGGGAGACTGAAAGAAAGAGTGAGAGAGAAGAAAGAGGTCTAGAAGCTGAGAAACCATTCCACTGCTGTGTTCATTACTCAGCTTCGACACCTGTATGAGCAACGCTTTTACCTAAGTGATAGTTCAAGATACTTAACTATTGTTAGATCATGCTGCATAATGAGTATCTGCGGCAGATACATTGTCTGCTTACATATACAGGTATTAGTTCTATTGTTTGAAACATGATATCTATTTTTAATTACTAACCAAGTACAGTGTCATGTAGTTATGCTTCTTGTAATTTTTAAAGTATGTCTTTTCAATAAATTATGCTACTATTTACTTTGCAGTAAAAGGGGGAGTAATTTGTAGTTTACATGTTGTGTCAAATATTGCTGATCACTGTGGCTTCATTTATTCATTATTATTCAGTTATTCACTGAGAGGTACAAGTGCCCAGCTCGAAGAGCTTATTTCAAATACAAGAGTGGTATGAATATGTACTTTTCCAACTTATTTGAATTAGGTCAATAGTATTGGAATTTGTTACACAGGCTTAAAGTTATTACCTCAAGCAAAAGTCAAAGAAGTCGATTCACAAATGCGTAGATGCTTTGCTATACAAATATATAGAAATAGGTGTTGTACACCATACAAAAAACAAGTTAACAAACAAACAAAACATAAACAAAACAAAAATGAGCTAGAAGCAGATCACCAAAATTCTGAAATTCATTACAGAGGCTTGTTTTGTCTTTTTCAAGCAGGGCAGGTTAAGTTTAAACTCCCACAGACTGCACTGACAATCAACAAAAGACAAAATGGGAGAAACTAGATTTAATTTAAGTCTTTTCCTAAAGGCAGAAAGATGAGGGCTGTTTTATCATCCTTGCAGAGACCATTCTCAGGGCTCTGGCATTGATTTGAACTTGTAATAAAAACGTTACACTCCTGCTTTTCCCATCATTGCTAAAACAAAATTATGTAGACAGTTATTAATGCAACAATCTTGATTTTATTTTAGACGCCTGCGCTGCAAGACAAAAGAAGGCTTTCTTAAACTTTTTTCAGTTACACTACTGTAGTGGATGCCTTGGTAACCAAAATTATTGGAGGCATGTGAAAAAAAGTTGCCACATGCCTCCATTAACTGAAAATTTATCAAGTATTGGATTTCATTATGGGGTAGATACAACTGGTAATATGTGGTCAAGTTTGAAGAACTGAATAGAAATCTGTTAAAATACCATAATTCAAAAGATGGCAGTCAAATGACAAAAATGCTGCATCTATGCCTGAAAAGGCTGATCATATAACGCTGCATCTACTGGTGTTAGTATAAAGGATATTTAGGAGATTCTTCTATTTATTGGACATGAAAAACCTTAATTGTACACTTGAAAGTTGGAGCCTATATTTTCCCCATTTTTGGGAAGGTCTAAAAATAATGCATAATGAAGATGAAACTATTCATATCCAGTAATACTTGGCAATTTCTTGGTATGTAATGGACTTAAATTTGGATATTGATGAAGACTTTACATGTTAAATTTTGATTATAAAGTCAGAACAAAGATAACTTGATAACTTGAAGAGTTTGCAAAAAAATAAACAGCTTTTGATGTCCATATTCTCTTGATGTTTAAATCCACAGTCTACAACCTCGAAAGTAACCTAACTTCACACTTACATTAATTTTTTCATCTATAGGACTCGCCAAACTCAGCATTGATAATTATATTCAAAGGATAAGAGTTTGACTAATAATCAGTGAGGCCAATTTAAAAGAATATTACAAAATATAAATATACAAACAACATTATAGTTATTGCATCAAGATGACCTGCTCAAGTTCAAACCAAGCATCAAAATGGGGGTGAAAGTGCCTTTAAACGTGACGTGGTTGTTGGTACCAGACGGGCTGGTCTACATATTTCAGAAACTGCTGATCTAGTGTGATTTTCCCACACAACCATCTTTGTGGTTTGCAGAGGATGATCAGTAAAAGAGAAAATATTCAGGGAGCACAAGTTTTCTGAGAAAAAATGCATTGCTGATACCAGAGGTCTGAGCCAGACAGCAATGAACAGGAAACTGAGGAAACTTAGTTGAGTTTGGTTATATTTCGTAGCACACTTTTGGTACACATTGAGTACCATTCAAAACCCACAGCTTGAGTATTGTTGCTGATTATGTCCATCCTTTCTTGACCACAGGATATGTGACAAAGCTCAGGTCGTCCAGAACTGGTTTCTTGAACATGACATTAAGTTCACTGCACTCAAATAGCCTCTACAGTCATCACATTTCAGTCCAACAGAGCACCTTAGGAACAGGTGATTCACATCATGAATGTGCCACCAACAAATGTACAGCAACTGTTGTTGTCATGTCAATATGGAGTTAAATCTCTGAGGAATGTATCTTGTTGAAACCATGCCATGGGAATTACGGCAATTCTGAAGAGAAAACAGTCTAACCCAGTACTAGCCTGGTGTAACCAGGTGTCAGCGATACAGTGGAGGAAATAATTGTTTAATCTCCTCATAAATTTGAATACCTCACTGACAAAGAATCACCAACTCTCAGTAAAATCTTAGAAAGATATTATTTTGTTTCACTACTTTAAAGCAACCTACACTATGTGTGTCCAGTATTAGAGAAACTTTTTCATTGCACAAAGCTACATATTTAGTTGGAAAGAATCTTTTTCACTCCTGATCTTTTTTTTTAATCTGACCTGACCTAATGACAGATATATTGCATTATTCATAAAAAAAACCACCCCCCAAGGCAAGCCTGTAACCACCACTGTGCTTAGTTTCACTTGTCTGAATATCACAGCACCACTCACTGTACCGTTTGTTCTTGTAAGAAATACTTTTTTTTCATCCCACATTTGGGAAATTCCTTGTTGATTGCAAATAAGTGGATAAAGTTTCATTAATGAGGTCATGTTATAGTAACTACTTATTAAAATATCGTTAGAACTCATAATTAGAGCAAGATTAATTAACCAAAAAGCAAGTGGGCTCAATAAATGGTTGAAAAGTCAGAATGTTTTCTCTGAGAAATATCGAGCAAAATGATCAAATGCATTAGGTTGTTTACACACATATAAGGTTCTACCTTGATATTAAAAGCATGTGTGCGTATTCATGTGTTTCTTAGAAGGCAGGCAGTCATTAAATAATCATCTTGTGTCTGACTTTGTTTAAATCAGATATAGAAAGCTTTTTTGTCCTTCATGACATTTTGATCTCTGCTTTGTCATTAAGTGAGGGGATGTGATGAAATTTACATAGCCCTAATTCTTCAGCCTGCTGACAACATATTTTTCCAGTGACAGCCATCTTTAATATTTAGAAGAGTACTTTCCAATGCCCTTCAACTGTGCCTGCAGTATTAATGTATCCTTAATGGGAGAGGTTCCATAAATGAGCCTCAAATGGAGCTAGACATTTTAATGCTTGCTAGAACGGCTGTTATTTCCACACTCAGCCATAATAATCTGTATTGCATATTTAATAAAGTGTAGGCTTGTATTAATTGTTTAGCAGGCAAGGACTTTATTAAGTGGTTGTGAAGTCCTGGATGGGTTTTCCCAGTCTCCAGCAATCCTTTTGCCCCATCCCATCTGTTCTAGTTATATACAGCAAACCACTGATTACATTAATGCATTTTTAATTTAAAATGTTTTTAAAAGAATTTGTTTTTGGTTGTTTACATAATTCACACTTAATACTTATGTTGCATACAAATTATGTGAATAGGGCTGCTTTCATCAGTAAATCACAGTAGATAAGTCTAAGACAATATATTTGAAAAATTTACTATAACAAAGTAACAGATGTGAATTATGATCTGGTCTTTTTTGCAAATATATAACTGTTTGCAAAGCAGCTCAGTGATTCTTCTATTACTTGATTTGATAAAAATGCAAGCACAAAGTAGTTGCACAGTAGGATTATGCAAAATCTTGAGCCATCCATCAAAAATGAGATTGCAGGTGTAGCTTTTTATTGTTAAAAACATACAGAGAAATGAAGTACATGGGGCAAAACAGAGTGTGCACAATTCTAACAAACTTAAAAGTCAATATTTAGTATGAACACATTTATTCTTTAGCACAACATGAACTCTGTAGTTTACCCTCTGTTTCTCTAGGTACCTACAGAAATCTCCAAATCATTTGGTTTGGACATTAAATGGACTTTACATATGCTTTACATTTACTCTGCTAACTCCCTGGAGAGCCTATATGTGAAAAGATCAGGTCATTCACCTGAAAATGTGAGAGAACTGAAATAGCATTGTGAATTTCCACCCACATGATCTACCTGTTCCAGCCTCTGCCTAAAACAGAAAGCATTTTCATTAGTGAGAATCCGTCTTACACCTCCAGGTGTGTGATAAATGTCAGAAAGGATACTTCATGCAATGCCCAGACCTAATGTTTGTGTTCACAGGTGAAACTGCTCCAGTCATCTTTCTCTTCTTTCTGCTGCTCCATTTAAGGGTCACCACAGCAGATCATCTGCCTCCATCTTCAACTGCTTTAATAATCCCTGAAAAACTGCTAATTTGTGCTGTTTGTTATCACAAAGTGTCCACCTCCTGTTGGTTTTTAAAAGATCATTTGGTAGCTATGCCATGACCTTCCTTTACCACAGCCTGCCTTGTTTTTATAAAATGTGCAGGTATAATTCCTGCACGGTGCATGTACAGTACTGTGCAAAAGTCTTAGGCCATACATCATTTCTTTATATTTTGCGAGGAAAATTGGAAACAGGTCCCCCAATTTACTGAAGCGTGCAGAGATACATGGAAATACTGTATAAAAGGCAAAACATAATTTCTACAGTTACAACAAGCATGAAAATCAGTGGCCACATTTATTCTTTACCACACCCTGAACTCTGCTAAGCAAGCTTTCTTCTCATTTCTTGAAGCAGTCTTCAGGAATAGTTCTCCAGGCTTACTGAAGGACGGTCCAAAGATCTAAGATCTTCTTTGGATCTTGGCTGCCTTTTTATCTATTTTCAAGGATTTGCTTCTATAAAGTTCAGTCCTGGGCTCTGGGTTGGCCAGCCCATCACTGATATTGTTCCTCTGTGTGTCTAAACGCTCCCCTGTGTTCAACAACAAATTGGCAATTTTGTCTTATGTTTGCTTCTAATTAATCTAATGACTGTCTGAAGTTCAGTGGGACTAGAATGAGTGAACTGACCAAAATCAGTGGCTCAGAGAGCCAGTACAACAGGTTAAAGGTAGTTAACCCTGTGACGTCAAGTGTATCATATTTGATATATTAATTTTTGTGATTCTTTTGAGACATGCACGTAAATATCTAAATAAATTGCACAAAAACGTCAGATGTAGCAACAATTAAATAAAAATTAAAACGCATATATGCTAATGTGTAATAATAAAAATAAATAAACACTTCACTTTCAAAAAACCTGGCAATCATTTCATGGTTCAGGCTTTACAGGGTTAAGTTTCGTACAGGGAAGGAAAATTCTTCTTTCATCTACTTGCACATGAAAAAATTATTAAAACGACTCCAAAATCATGTGTTGCTGTATTAGTTTAAACCTTTGGCAGCCTAAAGATATGAAGGAGCATTTCCACAGTCAAAAATGGAAGGTTTGTCCAAGAAGGGAAGAAGAAGCTTTTAACTGTTTGTCATTACTGTGGTGACTACAGTGTGTGTAATTTATAATCCTACCTTTCAGATATCTCCAGCTAAGTCTAGTCTGTCAATATTGTTTACAAAACTCTCCATTACTTACTGTTTTCTTGTGTATTTGTTCTAATGTTTTCAGTATACTCACGTCAATACCAGTTTTGTACTTGTTTGAATTTAAATTGAACTCTTTCCATAAAATTGATGCAACTATATATTAGCGTCACATTCATAAAAATGAAAAAAGAACCTTACAATGAAGACGTATTTAATGAGAAGTGAAAAAAAGAGTTTTCATTAAATACATTTTCAATTAAATATTTACTGCGTTAAACTATGAAACTGTACCTTTTGTAAACTGCTTTTTAAAGTCATAAAAGTGATTTCAGACTTAAAAATCCTTTAGAAACATTTGAGCAAAAGAAAACAACAAGTTGTCCTGAATAGTGCCATTATTGGACCTACAAAATGAAAAGGCATTTTGCCTCCAAAGGTCAAACTCAGATTAGACAGAGGTGCCATAATTTTAGGGCTCATTAGCAGTTGACGAAAAGAGTTTTGAATCACAGTCCTTGCCTTTTGAACTCACTTCAAAGACATCAGAGTGCTTAACGCTGTGGCTTGACAGCTTCACACTCATAAGGTTAGGCTGATCTTTGTCCCCTTTCCCCATTTAATTCCCTGAATGGACTTGGGCTAATTGGAGATTATTATCATGATGGTATGATGTATTAGAATGATGTCGTCCCTTTTAAAGACCTTAAGCGGTATTAGGAGAAATGAGAAGAGGTGTTTTAACAAGTGCTAACATAATAAAAATGCAAAAATAATTATTTTCCACAGTTCAAATAATAGACTTTTGAACTTAGTGAATTTAGTGATTTAGTAAACCAAACTGGGGGTGCTTCACATGTTGGTTTAAAATGCTTTACACAGCAAGAGAATCTTACTAACTAAATAAAAGATGTCCCGGCACTCTTAACAAGAATAGGTGGTTTCAATGAGGACAAAGCCAAACTATGTCTTCCTGTGGGTGCACTAAATCCAAAGTTGATGAACACTTAAGTTAGCACCCCTGTGATTCAGCACATAGTCTAATGTACTAAGTTTGATAAGTGAAGGGCAAAACCACACTCATGCATTTTCATCAGCAGCCCCAAGACAAGGCTCAGACACACATTTCAATACCGCAGAGAGCCCTTACACAACACATAGGCAGACTGTAGCTGTAATGTACATCCCAGAACAGCCATTATTGAAAAGAGGTTGTGAGGCTGTCGTATTGAGGAGACAGTTAAAACAGTTTAATGAGAACTTGGATACTTGCTTAAAAAATTTACGACAGAGGATAAACTGAGTGTCCATCGATAGACAAGCCTCAGCAAAGACATAATAAAAGACTTGAATTTGGAGCGAGAAGTAGAAATACTACAGGCTGGCTGCTTTCTAGCAGGGTAAATATCTTTACTCTTTGTACTTGTCTGAGCCCCCCCACCCCAACACATTGTCTATCTCAGCAACCTTTCCCTGACAACAGAGAATGCCAGCTATAAATACCACCAGTCAGAAACATGACAATAGATCCCGGATCAAATATACAAATGTGTTCTGTGGAAGCAGGAAACCAGCCATCCATGACTGAAGTTTAAGTGAGCATAATGTTTGCATGAAGGTTGTTTCAAAGAAACTTGTAGACTTCTGAAAATGTCTACTGACTGTTTGCCTCCAGTTTCATTTCTATCATTTCTATAACTCTCCCAAAATTGCTTCATTCACATTTAAGCAAAAAAATACTCTTGCATCAAATAACAAACAAACAAAAAAATCATCCTGTGAATTCAACCATAAACGATGAGGGTTTTTTTTTTGTTTGTTTTTTTAATGCCATGGTGCCTCATGCCATGAATTATGATTTTTATCTGTCCATGTTGATTTGTTGTGTGCACCAGAGGAAGCAAAAATTCCCAGTCACAGATAAATAAAAGTTTATATATATTCACTGGGAAGTGTGAGAATTAGCTTCACATGTCATTTTAAGCTTCCTCGGTTACCTATTTCACATGCACTAATGCAGACCCACACCATCATGGATGCTGGGGTTTTTTAACGGTGCGCTGAAAACACGCTGAATGATCCCTCTCTGAGGATGAATGTTTCATGATTTCATAAAACAATTTCAAAATTGAATTTGCCACACCACAGTTTTTCACTTCGCCTCAGTCCATTTTAAATGAGCTCAAGTCCCTGGTAGACGATAGAATTTTCTAATTTGGCCATATAACGATGAAGTGTGTTCTCCGTTATTGGTTTTTTAGAAGTGTTCCTGAGTCGATCGAGTGACTTCCTCTACAGGACCTGTGTTTTTAGTGTAGTGTCATCTCGGGGCATGAAGATCGCGGAAACTGAATATTGCTTTTCAAACCTAACCCTATTTCTACAGAATCTTTGAATACGATGCATTCTGAATAGTCAACACTCCCAATTCCTTGATATATTTTTTTTTAACTTTGAATGGATATCTTAGATTTTTAAATGGTTTTCCCCACACAGTCCTTCAGAGTAGTGAAACTCTCATCAATCAGGTTGGTTACCTGTTGCTGTTTAACCTCATTTGTACTTTGGAATGTGCCTCATCACAAGAATATTTTTCAAACTAAAGCTCATACTTATATAATTTCAAATTATATTGGATGTTTATTAACCATGACATGAAACTACATTGTAACATGTAAATACAGTACTGTGCAAAGGTTTTAGGCTGGTGAGAAAAAAATGCTGTAAACAAAGAATGCTTTTAAAAATGGAAGTGTTAATCATTTATTTTCGTCAGTCAACAAAATGCAGTAAATGAAGAAAAGAGAAATATAAATCAAATCAATATTTGGTGTGACCACCCCATCAATTCTTCTAGGTACACTTGCACACAGTTATTGAAGGAACTCGGCTTGTCGGTTGTTCCAAATATCTTGGAGAACTAACCACAGATATTCTGTGGATGTAGGCTTGTTCACATCATCAAGTCTGTCTCTTCATGTAATCCCAGACACACTTGATGATGTTGAGATCAGGGCTTTGTGGGGGCCGTACCATCACTTTCAGTACTTCTTGTACTTTTTGACGCTGAAGATAGCTCTTAATGACTTTGGCTGTATGTTTGGGGACGTTGTCCTGCTGCAGAATACATTTGGGGCCAATAAATAATCATTTATATTTCTGAGAGCTTTCTTTGCTTACAGCATTTTTTTCACACCTGCCTGAAACTTTTGCACAGTACTGTATGTGGCTTTGTGGATTTCAGACATTGATCAGAAATCCAAATCAGGTATTTCAAAAAGTTACAGGTCCATACTATTTCTTAAACCTCAGGATGTCTTACCAGGGAAAGATGTTATTCCCAAATCAAGTCCAGACAAGGTACCAACAGTACACATATTTGGAGCAATTACTCTATGTTATGTATTTATTTTCAAATTTTGCAAGCTGCAAGAAGATTTTGCAGAAAATTACATTATGATGCGGGGAACGTGCCTGCGTGATGGACACACATACAGACACAGCAACACAAAGAGTATGTCACACCCTGCAGAGCAACACTGATGGAAAGTCTGTTTGCTTCCCATCTGTTTCTCCCTTTCAGTCTACTGGGTTGTTCTCTGTCTTTCCTGCTGGTGGAATATCACTCATTCTTAATTGATTTATAACTATGGCTTTGCCATATTGATCACCTTGGCATAAAAACACAAATATGTGTTGATGCAACACAAATTAATTCCTTTAATTATTGGACAAGTCTTTATTAAAGCAGATGGAAGCTCTTACTACACAAAATCTTTCAGCTTTTAGAAATTAACTATGACATGTTTATCATGTTGTTGGTGTCAAGGGTAGCTCTTTCTCTGTATGTGAATACATTTAATATGAAATGTACTACTGATGTTGATTCAAATGAGATTTGTCTATTTGAACCTTCTAGTGAGACTAGGCTTACATCATCAGTGTTGAAAGTTGGGCCTCCATGGACACTTCTATTCAAACTTTTCATTTTATGGATTATGCTGATATTTTTGCTACAAAAGGTAAAGACCTAGTTTGAAAACAGCCGGGAAACTGTGTAACATACAAATCAAAATAGATTGTAATGACTTGTAAATTGCATAAACCTGTATTTTATTGACAAAAGAACATAAAAAGAACATGTTTAAACTGATTCTTTTTAATGTTTCATTGAAAATATTGGCTAATTTTGAATTAGATAACATCAACACATGTCAAAAAGTTGGAAAGTGATTTACAGTACTTTAAAGAAACCGCTGGAAGAACATTGTGCAGTTAAAACGTCTTGATGCATTCTCAATCATCCAGGAAAGTAAATCTCCAAAAGTTGATTCTGTTCATCTGGACGTAGCGTTTTGTGGGAGAAACGTTTCGTCACTCATCC
>VUQG01000726.1:23001-35931 GCA_015106755.1 Etia nguti | reverse complement strand
ACTCACTATAAAGAGCACCACAGAGTGAACAAATGGACAGTCCAAACACAGTCTGTATATAAATGATAGCTGTAGACTTCCGGGGCCAGATTTACTAACGCTCCACCAGCACGAGCAAAAAAAGAAGAGAAGAAGAAAAAGTAGTGCTGGTATTTATAAAGACAAAATTGCATGTAAATGGTGGGATTTTTGCGACGGACCCTGTCGCACTAAGTGAGCAAACTGATTTACTGTTTCCAAACAGAATTTACTACTAATTAAACCAATATTTCACAGGAAAAAAGCATGTTTTATTATTTGCGATTGATTTCGAAATGGGGCAGCACGGTGGTTAGCACTGTTGCCGCACAGCAAGAAGGTCCTGAGTTCAATTCCACCATCAGGCCGGGGTCTTTCTGTGTGGAGTTTGCATGTTCTCCCCGTGTTTGCGTGGGTTCCCTCCGGGTACTCCGGCTTCCTCCCACCGTCCAAAGACATGCACTTTGTGGGGATAGGTTAATTGATTAGTCTAAATTGCCACTAGGTGTGAATGTGGGAGTTAATGTGAGCGCGAATGGTTGTCTGTCTCTCTGTGTTAGCCCTGCGACAGACTGGCGACCTGTCCAGGGTGTACCCTGCCTCTCACCCTATGACAGCTGGGATAGGCTCCAGCACCCCCCGCGACCCTGAAAAGGACAAGCGGAAGCGAATGGATGGATGTATGTTACTGTGTAAAAAAAAAAGAAAAAAAAGTAAGTAGTAAAAAGTGTAAGTGGGACAGTCAGAGTTGCTAAGAATTAAAGGTTCATAGAAGATTCCATAGGAACTGCTTTTTTTAAATTAATGAAAAAATAAATAAAAATGCAAATGGCATCATGTTACAAACATATTTTATGAGGAATACCTGGAATATGAATATATTACAACTTTTCATTTTAAAGATTTTGAAGAAAAACAACCCATGGGGTCATTTTTGACCCCACGTGTGCATCTAAGGGTTAAAAGTAAATAGAACCTAAAAAAAGTCTGGTACTGCAATTTTTTGACAATTGCTCCAAACAGCTGAAGGTTGTATAAAGGTATTTTAACAATACCAAATTTTAAGGGCTTCAGAGAAAAGGTCTATAATTTTCAGAGTAGTTTTTCTCCAAAGAGCCCCCCGACACTTTGATCCCATCCCCATTGTATTCCAAGAATATGTCTTATTCTTTATTTTTCATTATGACTGGTTGACAGCGGTACAGTAAAAAAATGCATTTCTTTGATAACCATCAATAACAACTGATGACTGATTAGAAAAATCCTTACCAGAGCATAAATTTGTTACAGGCAGCATAAACAATGTTAGATTATGATAACCAACCATCTCTGCATGTGAATATAAATTTATCACCGTATGTTAAAAATATCAAAGTTTCCATCCTTCTAAAGCTGCTTTCAGACAAACAGTCGGCTCTCCAGCAGTAACAGCAGTTGAAGTGGCGTCCTGCAGGTGTAAATGGAGTGTTTGCCCACCGCAGGGCGCGACTGGTCAACACGCCTCGGCTCGGCACAAAAAAAAAACACAAAATGAAACACACAGAGGCGATGATAACAGCTGCTATCGAGACTAATGAATAACCCCGGTTAACAGCAGCACTGATCGGGAGTCAGCTTCAAACAGGGACACTCTGTGTTAATGTTTCTCCTTCTCTGTGATCATTTTTGGGAAAATATTCAGAAACCAAGTATCTTCTAAAACAAGCCATTATTTGTAGAAAAATTGCTAAGATTAGGTTTTTAGCATCACAACAAAATACCAAATCTCTGCCAAACAAAGTACAAGTTGCCAAATCTGCTCAGAAGAACCACCAAGAATATGTTGTATTTTAATGCCACTGAATTGAACGTAATGATTTTATAATGTCTGATTTTTCTATTTTTCCTTTTCCAAACTGGCTGACTAGGAACAAAAGATTGATTAACTCTCATAAAAAAATGTTAGCATGCTACTGTATCATTCATTGACTGCTGATGCCAATGAAGTCATTAACTTATTATCACAAACTCACAAGTTGAAAGCACTAGAAAGTCCTAATGTTACTGTCACAGTGTGTAACAGAAATGCCAAGCTAAAACTGTCAGAGTAAACTTAGCAGCATTATATGGATCATACCTATTTATAGGGTCGGTTGTACCTGAAAGGCTCCGTTTTTTATTTTTATTTTCGCATTGACTAGTTGAAGGTTGCAAAGAACTGTATCTGTGTTTGTTAAATTACCTTTTTCATTTGCAGACTTTCCTGACAAGAAAAAGCAATTCTGTCAGTTTAGCAAAAGACTGAAAAGCCTTTTCATGATTTTCTAACATTGTCGATACTGAATACTGACTATGAAAGCAAAAGTTACCCAATATAATTATCTGTTTCCTGCTGGCTATCAATCTGATGACTGTTGTAGGGATACCAGAAATGAAAACAATGTACTTTTAGAAAGGTACTTTACTAGTATTAGATTATATCTAGAATGTATTAAAGACCATAAGTACTTTCTTAATTACCTCTACAACTTCAGAAAAAACTTCTCACACCTTCTAAATTATCTTCTAAATTATCTCCCAAAGCTCTTTATTACTTCTGAATGGGCAAAAACCTTCTGATTTTCTTCTGAAACGTCTTCAGTAGTTTCAACAGATGCCTTAAACGTCACTAATTACATCCAGAGCTTCTTCAAGACATCTACAGCATCAACAAGGACTACAAACATCTAATATTTTACTTCAACGACATCTTTAAGTCTTTCATTGCCTCATTGGGTATGTCAAAGTCTCCTTAATTACCTCCAGAGCTTATTGTGGACTTCTAAAAACATCCAAAAGTATTTGTGGAATACTTTTTGGAGTAATTTGTGGATTTTTTTAATTTGTGAAAAGCTCTTCAAGACCTTCAAAATATAAAGAATCTCCCCAAAGACCTAAAAAATCTCCTGAATTACCTCCAGAACCTCAACAAGGGCTATTAAAACGTCCTCTGTCAGCTCAGGACTCTTGTGAACACCTCTCAAACCTAAAACAAAGGGACACCCGATATCTCAGCTGGCTAATTATGAAGGCTTTGTTTGTGAGAAAACATGTTAACGTGTTTTTTCTGTCAGTACAGAAAAGGTGGGCGAGGTGGCTGCAGCTCAGCAGGAAAAGCAGGTCATTTACTAATTGGAAGATTGGTGGTTTGATCCCTGCATGCTTTAGTCTACATGCCAAAGTATCCTTGGAGGAGATACTGAACCCCAAGTTGCTCTCTGCTGCAACTATCAGTGTCTGAATGTTAGAGAGAAAACACTTCAGTTCTCCAGTAGAGTTGAAAGGTGCTGTATAAGAACCAGTCCATTTACCATTTACCCAAATACCCAAATGCCCTTGGGATTCACATGTTGATCAGCAGTAAGACTCAAAAAAGTAACCATTACTTAATGCAAATTTCTAATTTGATGTCTCTAATTGAGATGCATCCTGAGAATCTCTAATTCAGGTGTTTATATCCAGCTATCTTTGTTTTATCTAAGAAACTTTATTTATATTGTAATTTGTTCACCTTTTCTTTCAATTTTTGAAAGTGTTCTGAACCTGTAAATAAACTTTTGTTTCCACTACCAGGTGCTTCCTGAAAAACTAAGAGTTGCAGAGAAGTAGTGAAGTTTGCCCATATAAGTTTGATAATTTATGGTAAAAATCTGAGAGCAGTTACCGTCCATTCTTGGTGACGATCATCTCGTTAGTGATGTGCTGAAATTTCCTCCACAGCTCGGCGTCCTCTAACGTCACCCTCAGTTCCCTCTCTGTTGGATCGCCCTTCTCCCGGCCGGCCTGCAGCTCGCTTTCCACGGCGCTCAGCAGCCGCGACATGCAGCGTTCAGCCGAACCGGGGCTGCACATCGACCCACCGGCACCAGTGGCAGTCTGATCAACTGATGACACTGAACCAGACCCTCCGTCTTCCTGTAACCCCTCCACCTTCATCTGCAGACCCAAACAAAGACAGATTCAGTCATGATGAGTTTTACAGTTTTTATAACCTTACTTTAACTTAAGTAAAGAGGTTTTGATTATTTTTTAGTCTTTAGAAACTTGACATTGCAATCTGATCTACCTAAATATTTTTATTTTACTGATTTTGTTCACTAAACATGAATTTTACCACAAAGTCAGGATGATTCTTGTCACAATGAACACAGCAGTACTTCAAATTATGGGTAAAAAAAAAACAGGTTGTATTTCTTCATATCATCTCTTAGAGTCTGTTTTGTTGACCGCACTGAATCTCAAAGATGGTATAAATTATGTTTTAATTGATATAATCATAGGTCTGATTTCACTGACTGTTGAAACTCTTGATGAGTTTCTCAATTTTTAAAACACCTTTTGACATTGCAAACTACATCCTAAATACAACTGATCATTGAAAATGATCAGGACCAAAAGATGCAACCAAGTTTTTATATAATTTCCTAACAAGACCACTTTAAATTGCACCAACCCTCTAACAATCAGATTATGCTTCACTGTTGCATTTAACAGGTGATTAGTAAGTCCCACTGAAGTTTTCAGTCCAGTCCACTTTGAATTCATGCTACAGGTTTCCATTTTATTTCTAAGCCACATAATCAGTTTTATTGAATGAAAATAAAGCTCAAACATGAGCTAACATTATTGTCATTGTTGTAGTTAGTTGGAGGACAGTGTATGTTTCTGTTTCTATTTGATGTCAGCTTACTGATAAACTCATACTGTTTCTGAAAATTTCCACATTTGAAAATAATATGCTGAATGCAGGTGGGGAATTTTTGGATCAAAGAAACATACAAAATAAGCTGATTTTAAGAAGCAGCCTATCTGTTGTCCGCTTTATTTTGGAAGCTTTTAAACAATCAACATAGTTTGACATGAAAAGAGCAAATGAAGCATGCTGTAATTGCATGTTTTATTGTTCATTTTAAATGAATGAATGAAATAAAAGGTTTGATCGACTTTTAATATTATTTGTATTTTTCCAAAATGTACTAGAATAGAAACCTTCATTAATTGTATCATTTAATTTACAGTGGATTCACAGACTGAAAGTGACACAAAGGGGTCAACAAAATTGTAAAGTCTTTTACTTTATGAATTTTTCAGTCAGAAGCATCTGCACACCATTTGTCTTTCAATGAGCCTCTTACTTGGCTTTTAGTATGGACCTGGATGGAAACGATGCCTGAAACAAGAATGAAAATGACTGATTATAAACTGAAGGAGAAAGGCTTAAAACACATACCTTTAAACACCATCAGTAGATCGATTTATTGTATTGTCATGTTCATTTATGTACAGTTATCACATGCAAATCGGGCAAATTGTATTACTGATTTCTTTTTTTAGTTTTTTTTGCTACATTGCTACATAGCTCACAGTATAGCAGTATATTTTGTGCATAGGTAAATTTAACATGCCATCTGTACACTCTGGGCTGATGGCTTGAATGAGCACTCTATTTCAAAAACAGGACATTTGATCAACACTTTGATCAAAATTTTACCAACAACAAAAGCCATTGTGAATAAGAAGGTAAAATTGGCTTTAATAAAATGTCAGATATTTGGATGGGAAACTTTGAAAACCTACCAGAAAGAATTTGCTCTGCAAACAATTAAAATATAGATTATTAGAGTGCAGAGTCTGCCAATAATCACCTCTGAAATCTCTGGATTTCAGCTGGTTTGTTTTCTTTTTTATTTGAAAGCTTCCTTTTCTACCTTTTTTTTTTTGTCCGCTCAGACAGCAGACGCTCCAGCACAGACAACACACACAGGATAAAAGTGGGGATAATAAGCAGAACTTAACAGACATTTAATGGAGTGTAATTTTTCTGTCAGTTTATTTTCTGTCTGTTAACATTGCTGCTGTTGTTAGTAACCACTTTAACCACAGGACCTTTTAAACCCCACTGAGGGTGATTTAATACCTGCCTCATGATCAGACTAATAGGAAAAAAAATATTATTGTCATAATTTCTCAGTTCTAGTTAATAATAATAATTATAAAATGGATCAAATTAACCTAAGATCTGTTTGAAAATGTTTGGGGGGAAAAAAAGACTTTCCTATTTGTGTTTGTTTACACCAGGACAAAGAAACATCCAGGATCTTTTCAAACACTCTGAGGTCTGATTTCAGGTTTTTAAGACATGAAACACCTGTTTATTCTTTAGCTCTCTGTTTTAAAAATGCATTGTTGTTATAGATTAGGACCTTCAATAGTTAGAAAATATAAAAAGAAAATATAATATTTATATTTTTGGCTCATTTTAAATTTACTTTTAATAGAAATTACAACCCAAACATGTTAAGAAAATTATTTTACATAGTTGCAATTACTGAATTTGACAGAAAGCATATAAAAACAATACACATCTCTTGGCATTCACATTTTTACTTATTTATTGTAAAAATTTCTATGTGATACACAATCACGTTAAAAAAAAAATGTTATGATTTATTTAAAGATTTAATGGTCTGAAGGTTTTAATATTATAAATATTTGCAAGAAACAATATTCGAACATTGACAGCTTCAGACTATTTATCTCCAGTAAATAAAAAATATAATCCAGTGTAAAGTGGACTTTTTAAATGACACACACATCCCTGTATTTAAATCTTATTTGATGAAAAAACTCCTAAAAATATTTTTTATGTCTGAAAGTAAGCATTCAGTCTACTTAATATATTAAATGTATATGTAAATAATTATGTAATATTCAGATAATGAATTGTTAATTCTTGGTGATTTCAAAGTAAACACTGTTAACAAAAAAGGAAGGGAAAAAAAACAAGCAAAAAAACCTGGATAAAAACTGATGACAAATACATTCAAAATCCTAAAATAAAAAGCACATGAATGACAGCTGACACAGATTACTGCCCACATGTGCAAAAAAACAAAAAACGTAAAAACTTACTTTTTGTTTCATAAATTTTAATTCCATCAGTTGCAAATTTATCCAGAAATTCCTTCAAATTCTTGGAACAAAAATCTTGGAATTGTCTAACAACATTTCTACTTGAGCTTAATTATAATGAAAATCTCTGTAGGTCAATAATAGGTGAAACTGCAGGTGTATAAAAAGCTGATAAATATAAACTTACCTGTGACACCGGGCACCGAGCCGAACAGTTGAATTTATCCTAACGAGGCGTTTATGATGAACAAGGAGACGAAAGGATGGAGGTTTGACTGTGATGTGAAGCCGCTCAGCATCTGACCGAACACATCACAGTCAATCAGAGGGCTTCAGTCTGACTACACCTCGCTCTGCAGCTCTCTCTCTCTCCCCGTTACACACTCACACACGCTCTCCGTCTCTTTTCCTTTCAAACACACAGACGATTTACCTCACTCGGCCACTTTAATTCACAGAGTGTTTAACTGTGCTTTCCATAGTGGATGAATTATAAAAATCTCTTTCAGTAAAAGTGAGGAAGAGGGAGTGGCAAAAAATAAAACGCAAACATAAAAGGGATGAGCACATTGGCGAATCTAAAAACATGAGCACAAATCTTTAATCTAACCTGCAAACTAATGCAGGAACAGGTGGATGTAAAATGGCAACCTACCTCCATGTTAAGATTTTTATAAACACCTAGAAATGGATGAGAAAGAGTGGAAAATGACAGAAAAGCCGGTAAACCAGGAGAGAGTGAATAAAGCTGAAACACTGGCCTTGTGGTTTGGTGAAGCTGTGAGAGCAGCACCTTTATTTACCTTTAGAGCAGATTTGAAGTTTGAGGAGAACAAATCAAGCTTAAATAAATCATGTGGTTGCCCCTCACTAAGTCTGGTTCTCTTCGAGGTCTCTTCCTGTTATAAGGGAGTTCTGTCTTCCCACCATCACCAAGTACTGATCATGTAGGAATGTTTGACTGTTTGGATTTTCAAGGGTCTAAAGTGCAGCCTTGTCTTATTTACAGTGTTTATAAAAGTTACTGTTGGCTGGTCCATTGCCCCAAGGGCTCGCCACAGCAGGCATACACATGTTTTTTCATACATCTTCACTTAAGGCCTCAGTCAGAGACCAGTGGGTGACCCCCTTGCAACCACCATTCCCCAGTTAAACATGCATATTCCCTGACTGGTTAGAGAGTGGTTGCTGGAGGTTGACACAGTTTGCATTTATGATGTCGATTTATCTGAAAACACCAGCCGACTACTAGCCGTGCGATAGTAAAACATTTTTAAAAAGTGTCGCATAAACTGAAAATGGAGACTGTTTATCTTCAAAGCTGTGCCTTACTGCTCAAAACCAACACAATTCAAAACAGGCAACTTTTATTTTGACAGGCAAACTTTCTCTGTTTTTGATCTATGGCTCTGTGGTTTGTTAGTGTTTGCAGACAAATTGGCATCTTCCATGCAATTTGTGGGGAACTGTGGCAAACTGTGACCAAAGCAATCACAAGGCCTGTACTGCAGCACCATATATGTTTCCTGCAACCATTTTCACTTAACGACAGCCAGAAACCACTTTCCAGTCAATACAGGATGGTAGTTACCAGGCAGTCACCATCCAGCCTATAGGCCTTTGTGTCTAGGCCTTAACTGATTTCTTTGCACATTTATGGAAAACAGAAATCTCTCACTCACAAAAATATTCAGACTAAAAAATGTGGCTACTTACTTACATATCTAGAAGCTGTCTGAAGTCCATCCATGAACCTTGAAAACAGGCCGCTCTTTATGAAAATGCTGTATCTGTATGTACAGTACATGAGCTCTGATATTGGAAGCTCTGTGGTTTCTGTTTGGAGTTTGAGTTCTATTAACAAGTCACATTGTACTCTGCTTATGTAGAAAGCAAAAGTTTCTATTGGCTTGATTTCATTTACATTTATTAACAATGGATGTTGAACAGAAAGCAAGGACTCAGATATCTGCTAGCTGTTAGCTAAACCACAAACACTGAGAAATTTGCTGTCGCTTCCACAGGTGAATACAGCTGATCAGCTGATGGGCTCATAGATTGGTGAAACTTTGGTTTGATACTTGGTTAGTTGTTGATGATCTTGTTAACCTAGTATTAGCAGATGAATGGTTTGAGTCACGGCTGCTCCAGTCTAGATGCCAAAGTATCCTCTGGCATGAATTCTCCTGATGTGTTCATTGGACTATTATTGTTAGATAGAACGTAGTTGAGACATATGGAAAAGTGCTTGTGTTAATTAGACATATTGAGAGGTTGTTAAAGGCAGTTTTTGCTCAGGTAGATACAAGAACTAGTCCACTTACGATGTAGTGACATCTTTGAGGTGAGCACAGTGCCAATTGGCATGAACAATACTGCTGAATAACATATGAAGGGTGGTACTTTTATCACAGGATTAATTGAAAAATTATGGTAGTAAAGCAGCTACTCCTCTGTGTTGAAAGTAGCCATTTGAGGTTGTTCAGTCATCTGATGCCTGAATTATGCTTCAATGGGAAATGTGCATGGATGCATGGATGGACAGGAAATCAACACTGTAAGCGTCCACATAACTTGACGTTCACCTTCCAAAAACTCTAAAGGCACGTTGGACATATACAGCACGTAACAACTTGAATGGCGTGGTAGGTTAAGAGAGGTTTCTCATCCCATCTAGTCTGGGAAAATACCATATACAGCCTCCTGCCACCATGCCCGGACTTTGGATAAGCAAAAAATAATGGATGGATGGATATTTTAAATAAAGCTGAACTATGTTGTTTTAGTTTTGTTCTACATTAAGAGGAGAACATTAACTTTATTTATTCATCATGAACAGTTTCCTGAATATGACATCAGCTGTCCATTTAATCAGCCAATTAATCACCTAAAACGAAACGAGTGATTTCAGGCGTCACTGGACCAATCGCCTCCCTGGCGGACATTTAAATGTCATATGACAGTGTTGAAGAAAAACACCAGAAGCTGTTGAGAGCAGCATGTAATGGAGAATAGGTCAGATCCAAGTGGGGAACATCTGGAAAGACATCCGATATCTGGACAGTGCATGCAGCCCGAAAAAGGGAGTGTGTGCGTGTTTTAATCAGCCGAAAGTGAAGGGTGGAGATTACAGGCTTTAGAGACTTAACTGGCATAAAACAGGGAGGCAGGTAAGGAGAGAACACACACACACACACACGTGTGCAGAACAACTTTTATCAGTTCATGAAGGGAAGTTTTTGTGTTGAGCTGAATGATATTCACACAAGCAGTTTCTTAAACACAGAAACATTTATTGAAATAAAATCAGTAACAATTTCACAGTTTTACACTGCAGACAGACAAAAAACAAACAGTTTACAAATATTTAAAAAGAGTTAAAATTGCGTTAAAACATTTCGGCTGAAAATATTTTAACCTTACAACCTTTAAAAGTGGAAATGCAAGTTAAATAAAGGTGACCTGTTCTGCTCTATTCCTATATATAATAGGGGACTCTACTTAAGTAGCTCTGCATGATTCAGTTCAAACTAAACCTGAAGAGGAAGCACCCAGAGCTGTATTGTTAGAAAACAAAGTATTCAGAGGTGTCAAAGTCTTTACTTTTACATAGGTCTATGTCATTATTTGAAACTTTAGCCATATTTATTATGAGCGTCTGACACTGTCATGGAACAGAAAATAAGGAAAAATAGAAGAGGACCATGAAATCCATGACCAGTTTTTAAAGCAGCCTCCAGCATCTAAATTTCAGTCACAGCTTCGTAGTGTGGTTAAAAGGACTAAATGACTGTCTGTAAGGCAACACGAATGAGGAAAACTAAATTCTCAAAGGCGGATAAACCCCAAAACAGCCGTTCCAAATCTCAATAAAACATTTAAGTCATTTTAACTCTTTTTCAAGGAAAGCATTGTTTCCTCATCCATTGTTTCCATCCTGAAATAAAATTAAAATGTTGTATTGCTGTTTATAGACTGTTTCAGTTAAATATCTGCAAACTCTGGGCCCAGATTTGAATCTGGGAATGACTCAAATGACTGAAAGGGTGGATGAGCAAAGCAGCTCCTTAAAAAAAGTCTAGAAGATAAATATGAAAACATGGACTCTTAACTTGGATGCGGAAAAATGTGCAAACCAATTTAAAAAGAAGCAGATAACCAAGTTCAAAGTGAGACAAAACAAAAGAGATTGTGTTTTTTTTTTTTTCTTCACCTGAGAAAATGTTTGTTCTAACATATGAAACTCTATGACCAAGGTTTAGGTATTAAAATCATGTAATCCCGCCAAAAATAAAATATACAAATTACACTAAAGAAGAAAACACTTTGACTTTTAGGTGAAACGTCCATTTAAAAAGTAAAGTCATCCAAAGAAAAAGTGAGCGCACACCTTGTGGCGACAGAACGCTGATCCGTTTATGTGCAACTGTGCTGGAAACACAGCAATGAGTACCAAAAATTTTATGCTCTTGAACTCAGTTGTGGCCACTACAGAGCCTGTTTTCACCACTGAAAAAGAGTTTATTATTAATTAAAAATTAATTGCGAGTCAAAATTTCAGCTCATTAAATAAGTTGAAATTTTAAAATATGCAACTCTAGATTTTGAAATAATAATTTAGCACTGCCTGTGATATTTTTTTGCAGTTATGGAAACACGCTTCCACAGGCCAGAGTTTGTTTCTTTCTTGAAACTGAAGCCAAAAAAAAATTAAAAAATAAAATCTGCATCGCCCCCTGGAGGCTTGCCAGTAGAAATTCAAACTAAAGATCTCGCAATGGTCTTTTTGTAAATGGAAACCTTAAGATGGGAATCAGACATGCTGAATCAACAAAACCATACTGCAACTGAAATGTTAATTTGTTCATATCTACGTAATGACTTCTTAAATGTTGCCGCAGATATTAAGATGGAAAGTGCTGTGATAACAACTTCAGGAAAATTGAAATTTCAGGACTTAAAACAACAAACAAAAAAACTAAACGGGAAGATGCGAACATCAGTAACACTTCAAATCAATATTAAAATGAGAAATGAAACACATGGGACCTGGTTTATCTCACATACTAATGCAGCTGCTTCACAGGATTTTAAACTCTTTTGTCTTCAAGTCTTTAATGACAGGAGAGCAGGTCAGACTCGAACCCTGGCCTCTGCAGTAGGCATTCGGTACAAATCCTTTATTCTATATTAGAATAAAAGATTTATAAGGGGTTTACTGTCTGTTTTGATTGTTTGAAGTATTTGTAATATGATTATCTACATAATATCCCCCCAAAAGTAAGGATTAATATTAAGTTTACACAGATTAATCATGTTTAGGTGATTTTTGTCATATTTTAGCTTAAAAAACATTAACTCAAATATTTTACTGATGATTAAAGTTTGTTTATCAAATTAGTCAACAGAAATCAAAGTAAAACTGTCACATTTTGATCTCAAACTCAGACATCCAACTCCATGAAAACAGTTTGATAATTGATCACTTAACAGAATAGTTCAAGTGATAATAGAAACCTATTCTTATCATTTGGTGAGTTCTTAATTTCTGATGAAAATATTAATGCTTTATTAATGTGTTCATTCTGAGAATAATGTTTGTTCAGTAAGTGAACATGTAAATCTGCGTACAGCTGAATTAGATGCTGTGATAAACTGGTTTTTAACTGTTTCTGCTGAAAAGAAATAGAAACCAAAAGAAATTCAGGCACTGTGAACTCTGCAGGTGCATTATAAACTGTTAACAAAAGCCTAACAGAGACACACCACTACCACCAGTAAGTATCCTGTGTCCTGATTGGTCAGACAGGTAGTGACTCAGAGGGGTGGGAGAACAGGGTGGGGCTTCCTAGATGCATAGTGAGAATAACTTTATGATGGCATCTCTGAAAATGAGAGGAGAAAAAAAAAAAAAAAACACACATAAAAAAAAAAGAAAAAAAAAAAAAAAAAAAAAAAAATAAAATAAAAAAATCAAGAAAA
>VUQG01000724.1:0-25809 GCA_015106755.1 Etia nguti | reverse complement strand
TCTTGTTCTAGCTCATTACAGAGAAGGACATAACCTTTTTTTGACTTATATAAACTATGACAGAAGTGCAATGTGGAAAAATCTAGTCGGTGCCATTTTTTTTTAGGAAAAGAAAAGATATGAGAGACCACCGGGCTTTCCAGGGGCAAATTTAAAAGTGAGACATTCCCCTCCTTAGCCTCTCAGTTTAACTAAGACTCATATTTAGATTTCAGATTCCAGAGAGAGCGGTGGGGGTGTCAAACTTGACAGCATGAATCATGATCTAAGTTTAGGGAATGAATGATGTGTCTGTAAATGCACAACATAATTCTTAAAGTGTTTGATTGTCTTTGGGAGCTCACTGAATACGGGTGGCAATGACCACTCACTCCATCAACGGCACGGCTCATTTGTCAGAGGCAAGCGAGGCCTGGAGGGAGGGGTTCCTCGGCTTGTCCTGACTCCGATCAGACACTGGGGGAAGATACAGATGAGCAAGACAACTTTGCATTACAGATGGGTGAAGAATCACTCCCACAGTTTCCGTTCACACCCTCTTTGGAAAAAAAGAAGTGCACACACAGAACTGTTTTGTTAAGTGACAAACATGTAGTCACACAGTGTTGCTTGTATATCAGGAGGCCAATTAACAACATTTTTATCTTCTTTTTTAATATATAGCTTGGAAGGAATGATTTATTCCTGACTTCAGAAGTGCAAATTGCCATTTTGGACACAGCTGAAGGACTCATTCTAGATATTTAGCGAGTCGCATGATGCACTGCAGCTGGTCCGGTGTATTTTTGTGTCTTCAAATTCCCTTCTTTTTCAACATGCCCTTTTTAAGGGTTAAAAAGGGCATCCGGTTTTCTCCAGCTGTCAAATATATAAGGACTACTACATAACATTTCTACATAACATCCATTTCCTTTCATGCATGCTCAGCAATGACACAATACTGACACCTGCCGGCCAGACTTTGGCATTACAGGCCAAGTGCGCCATAACAGATAAGATCTTAAGTGAAAGCGAAAGCAAGTCCTCGGCGTCAGGTTCCTGTATCAGAGGCTGGCAGGGAACGGAAGAACAACAACCCAACATGAGTAAAAGTAAGTTTAACTGCTTATATATATGAATTCTACTCAGAAATAGGTTACTACCACCAAGGCGTTTGAATAAATTGTTTTATAGAATATATGTGTGAAAGTGAAACTACAATACTGTGCAAAAGTCTTGGGCGTGCCCTTTTATTTAAATTTTGTTCCAAAGAGCTGGAATTTCATGTATTTTCTATTTTTTTAAAGTCGTTTTAAGTCATAATTCTATCTTTGGACATTAGCTGCTTTTCACTCATTTTCAGTCCAGTCTTTGTAGCTGACCATTTGGAAAGCTTTGTTTATGCCACCTAACACTGACCTATTAGCATCAGCAAGCATTAACAAGGCACCTAACTCAAGAGATGTACTGGTGTTATGCCAACACATTAAGAAAGCAAAGCAAATAAATCAGTTGTATCGTGTATCTTGTTAATAGGTGCCTGTTCCAAAACACAGCATTTGATCCCATTTTGTTAATTTAATCCTTGAAAAACGCCAAAGATAACACAGCTTAAACAGCATAAAATGGCATTTTTGCACCAACAATGTGATCTCCTAAAAACTTGTTATATGTTGTCACATGCCGTGCAATATGTCCTTAAGGACAATGAGGAAATTGGACAAGCGGAGGACAAAAGACAGGCACTAAAAACCTCTATACAACAGGAAGATGAACAGTATCTGAAAGTTATGCCTTTAAAACAGGAAAAAAAAATCCAGCCAAGACCTGACACATGAGCCAAGAGATCCATCTGGCTCTTCAGTTGTTCCATCTACTCTTGGTTATCAAGAATTCTTAAGGAAGGGAAATAGAGAGAAAAGGCTGAGGTATGCTAAATTACCAAAGAACTGAAAATCAGCTGCAACAGGTCTGATGGAGTGATGAATCCAAATTAGAAATTTTTGGTTCAAATCATCATCAATATGCACAGAGGAGGTCAGGAGGTAAAACAGTGAGGTAAAACATTTATCTGTAAAGCACGGTGGAGGCTCTGTCATGATTTAGGGTTGCGTTTCAGGCAGTGGTGTTGGGGATCTTGTCAAAATTGATGGAATTATAATTGGAGAAAAGTAGCATCAGATTTTGATCCACCATCTGGAAAGCATCTGATTTAAAACTGCTTCTTTTTTCAGTATGACAATGATCCCAAAAACACTGCCAATATAGTAAAAGCACCTGGATAGAAAAATACACATTAGAACAGCATCAGTCATGGATTGGCCTCCCCAGACCCCGGACCTCAACATTATTGAAGCAGTGTGGGATCATCTTGACAGAGAACAGAAAAAAGGCAGAAACATCCAAAGAGGAGCCTTGAATGTCCTTCAAGAAGTCTGGAGAACTATTTAACTAGTCTAAATACTGTAGTTGTACAAGTGAAGAGAAAGCTGACTAAGAGAGTTCAGACTTTGTTGAAGAATAATGGTGGTCAGGCTTTCAAGCTTGTTACAATTGTATTTATGTACTGTATTTCCATTTATGTTTGCCTATGCTACTATAAATTCTTCCACCTATTGATTGTTATCCCTTGTTTTTAAAGAATTTCATCATGAAAAGTGAAAAGTCATACAAAAGCTCAAATTGCTAAACGTGTATTTGAGGCTCCTGGATCTCTGGGATCCTAGACTAGAACAATAGGGCTGTTAATAATCTGAACTCTAATGCTATTCATGTTTTTCTTTTCCAATAGAAAATGTAAAAATTTATTCACATGTTGATGGACAGACGATGGACTCTCATGAGAAATTTCTCAAAAAACTCTTAAGACGAGGAGCAAAAAAAGTGGAGTCACCTGAGGATAGTGATGCTGTTATTGTCTTCTGTCCCATTGTCAGTCGTTTTGAGACGGACGTTAATTCAGCTTTATCAAACATCTCAGGTAAACACACCACAATCTATGATAACTTTTTTGTTTTGGTATTTTTTCTGCACGCTATCACTCGTGTTGTCTGTCTGTCTGTCTCAAAGGAGGTAAAAAGGTGATCGTGGTGGCCTTGCATCACACCTATGACCCAAACTACACTGTGCCAAATAACAGAAAGATGGATGACAAACTTGTTGTTAACTGTCTGTTTTATGAGAAGAAAGGACTTCTGTCATGTCCTTGCAACAAAAAAGCAAGGAAGATGGTCTGCAAAGAGGTAATTACACAAGTTACATTGGTTTTTATAAGCAAAAAGTGTTGGATACACAGATACAAATAAACATGGATTCACCTGGATGTGCATTATTTTTACATGTATAGGTCAACAATAATACAGAGCAGACTATATCCTGGCATCTTCACACTGGCTCTGAGCGCCAGTTTGTCAATACGTTTGTTCACGCTCACAGTAAGAAGTGGAAACAACAGTTTCCTCCAGATATTTTCTGTAATGTGAGCCTAATAAACTAATCTTGCATATTAGATCTTCCCCTGTTTGGAATATTTGAACAATGCAGCCGGATCAAAGTTCTGATATTCCAAATTACTCACATCCAGTGGGAACACTCTCACTGCCTGCAGTAATTTCAGCAGTATTAGTTGTAGTTTAATTTACCCTGTACTAACTGCGATACAGTCATTCATTATTTATTTATTTTTTGCAGTTGAACCTCCCAGGAAAACCATGGCAAATAAGACCAAACCGAGATCATCGAGAAAAGACCACAGAATCAGGGAAAAAAGAAAAGACAAAAAGTGAAAACAACCAATAAGAATCTGCATAAAAATAAATAATTGCTCAGACACTTCCTCTAGGACTGACTTTTGCCAAATGCTTACTCATCTTCAGTCAGATTGTACTATATTATTCATGAGTTGGCATGAATTTAATTGGTCATTATTTATACTTTTTCCTTTCCATTGTGGCTGATCACTTATCTTATTTGTTGCTCTGTTACTGAACAAGAAAATGCAGTGTGACTCATGACACGTTCTGTTCATTCAAATGTACAGAAAGGTTGCATCACATGTACGGCTACCATGGCTTAATAAAGGAATTTTGTGATCCCGGCTTAAACTGATTCTGTCATCATCCATCAGTACACAAAGCTAACGTCAGCATGCGAGCATGTCCAAAAAGGTTATGTTAAAGTGCTTGATGAACGTTTAGTTGAAATCATTGTATTCATATATTAGCTGATGAAATAAGCTAAATTCAAAATGGGAACACTATCCATTCAAGAAGTGTTGAGATATGTAAACATAGGATAGGATAGGGTAAGGAGGAAACAGAAGAGAATAAGATTTTACCCTCTTGGAACCGTTAATATTTAATACAATGAACTGTATTTTCAATAACTTCAATTTATAGGATTTAAGGTTGGACTTGGCATGAGCTTTGTAATGTTATACCTGTTGGTTATGAATTTATTGAAATTGCTTGTGATTTTATTATTTATCCACAAATTACAAAAGCTAATTTTCCAATGTTTGTATTTATATAGTAATATAGTATATTTAATCACCTTTTTCCTTACTTGTTCTGTTTGCAGTAGTGTTGAGAAGGGAACATTGTATAGCACTTTTTGCACATAAATCACACTGATACATTGAACAGGACAATCACCTACTGGCTGTGAATGCACCCGACTATCACCAGTTCCTACATCACCTCAAAGTCCAGGGAGCTGACAGGAAAAGACAGGCATATACATCGTCATGCCTGCTGTGTAATGTCTGGAAAAGTCCAGGTTGCATTGCATGTGTAGATGTCTGCTTTTCTGGCTTAGGTTTCTGTAGCAGTGACTTTGCAGCCTTTGAGTTCTCCTCCGCTCTTCCCTTTGACTGAGGAAGCTTTAATGATAAAGATGTGTAGCGGAATAAGAATGACTTGCTGAAGTGTGCAACATTTGCCGAGGTACCAGCCTGGCACACGCTGGACACTGATATCCCCTGGGACATCTTGTAAATCATATGCTGATCTGTTTGATGGTCTGGCTTTGTGTGTTGCTGACTTTGTTGATTCACGGAGGCCTCGCATAGTAATAATCTGCTCGCGGAAGGTTAAAGCTCGGTATTCTCTCATGTATTGACCCAGATTTTTGGCAGGGTCTGTGGTTTATGTCATGATCTTTCTTGGCAGTTTCATTCAGAGTCATTTTGCATTTTTAGCATTTTACAGTCACTCTGCCAAATTTCCTTGACACGACTCGAGACTTGCCTCAGGATTTTCTGTGCCATGCTTCTTGCATAATATGATCTATATCATAACTCCGAGCGCATAGGCACATCTCTCATTGTGTGAAATGTTATGTTACATGAAATGGCAGGGACTCAAACTGAAAGCAAACAGTATTTTAATATGGACAAACTAAGGAAGCTGAGCTTCTTTTTTCTTTATAATTTTGAAAGAATTTCTACCTGTATGCTTAAAGGTTGTGAGAGTTAGCGCGCTGATCTGTTTTTTCAAACTGTGTGTGTCTCAACCACTCTAGCTCCACCTATAGGTAGAAATCGGCCACGCATGCAACATCTGATAATGTGCATGCATTTGGCAAGATAGATATGACTGGATTCTCCAAGCAGACTTCACGGCATCCTATTATGACACTTTCTTCCATATTTTGACATTTTCTGCATTTTTCATTTTTTTCCAAAAGGAAAAGGGGGAGGGACCTTAAACCTTCTACTGTATGTGCTGATGGTCAGGCTGAAGGCCATGCATGGAATAAAGATATTTTTTTAACTATGCAAATGAATGAAATGTAGTACAAAAATGTTGCTGGTAAACTCCTTAAAGGAAATAACTCACAACTCATAATGAATGGTAATTGCACTACACTCTGTTGCTCACAAGATGGCAGTTGAAGATGATGTTTTCTCTGAGTGGAGCTCAGCGGGTGTTTAGGAGGCCAATATAAACAGAAGAAAACTCTTAAACTTGGAATTTTAGCAGTAAAGATAAAAAAAGAGGAAAGAAATTAAGAAAATGCAAGCGTTTTACAAAGTGACAATGTTTAAGGAAAAAAATCAAATAAACAAAGTTATCTTAAATAGGTTACAAATTATATTCATGGGGTGAAAATTAGTTGAAACCGGATGACTTAAACAAATATTTGGACCTAAACGTTGTGTCAGTATCCACCTCGATGTTACCACTTCACCATCTTACACCCAAATTCGAAAAAACAATGGCTGAAAAACAAACACATAAGTTTAACTTTCCTCTTTCAGTTAATCTTCTCGCCCTCGGTGAAACAGTGGATTACTTCCTCCTTGGATTAGCGCGCGCACTGCAGGCCCACATCTGCATACGAACGTGGCAGCACGCCAGCGCACATCCAAGTCCTCCAAATCATATGCACAAACACACTATGTACAAACCAAAACTGAGTTCTCACAGACAGGAAGTGATGTCACTTCTTGTCTCCAAGGAGATGGAGGCAGTTGCTAAGATACTGTGACACCAGGATTTTTCTCTGTGTTTTCTCTCCCTCTCCAGCACACACACGGCACGCACACACGTACACGCGCACACACAGGGATGTCGCCACGAATAAGTAGAAACTCTCTCATATCGCTCTTATTCTCTGGCACCAGATGGCAATGAGCGCCAACTCAACTTTTTTTTCTTTCTTTCAATAAAATCTCTAAAAATAACTGAAATATAAGTTGGTGCAAAATTTCACTTGAATGTGGTTGGGGCCACTAAACAAGATCACCCGTGTGCTCCGACTGAACCAAATGTCAGAGGTGCTGCTCCAACAATTAGCGACATTTTTAATCTTCACTTTGAACTACGTGCAATTACTCAGTCACCCACTTCCAGAGTGGCGAGGCCTGTCGCTCCTAAAATGATACAAGTGACTGATGTGTATCAGCACCCCTCCAACGCTTCCACACAGTGTGAGCTGCACCTCTCTAGTGCTATCAGCATGCCACATATGTCTTGGCAGTAGCATGTTGCTGCCAAATCCTCTTCGCCCTCCCTTTCTTCTCCCCTGTGGCTCCTAACACAGCATTAAGAGTTTATGGGGTTTGGGTTGTATTGGAAATACCATGTGCCCGTCTTCAGGATAGCGGGATTAGCTCTCTCCGCTGTATTTTGTGTCCGAGAGACTTCCTGCACTGATGACACAAGCAATACAGCAATGAGTGTTTGTTCATTTACTGTGCACAAATGCATGTCCTTCTCCCTCCCTCCAGTCCACCGCTCCTACACACACGCTCAAGGGTGCCTGCACACACACAAGCGTACTATACATGCATAAGGGGAATATCAGATTCAATGTGCAATGACACAGTGAGGACATAGAGTAGAAAGTGGGGGGAAGGAAGGAGAGCAAAGGCACAGGGTGGGTTTGGCAGGGGCGGCATGGAATCATTTTAAATGGTGCGGGGGATGGAAGGCAAAAAAGATCCACGGAGAGAGGAGACGAGAGTGGCGGAAAAGCAGTGAAAGGCATCCAGGGCTGGATGAGAGACGGAATATGGGCTAAGATTTTAACATGAATGAGAGGGAATGAGGGAAGAGGAAGAAAGAGGGAAAGGAGGAATATCCTCTGCACCACTGTGTGACTGGAAATTTAATAGAGGGAGAGAGATAGAGTGAGAAAGAGAGGGAAGGAGAGAGAGGTAGATGGGTGGGAGAGAGAGAGAGAAAGAGAGCCAGAGGAGGGGGAGGGTAGAGGAAGAGAGAGGCAAAAGGCACAGAGACCTCATTGCTGTGCAGCTTTCAGTAAAAGCTAGTGGTCGTGAACAATGCTCACTACGGCATTCACCAAGAGGGAGGGTAGGAGCAAGGGAAAGGTTGAGGGAGGGAAGAGAGATGGAGAGAAAGAGAGAGTGCATGTATCTCGGGGGTCTTTCTGAAGCATCACTGGCCTTTTCTGTCCTTTGACCTTTAGTGTGAGCTGAGGCAGAGCAAAGATGTACCGAGATTTATTTTTACCCACAAAGTAGTCTTTGGTAGTTGTAAAGCTGCAAACGGGGCTTCTCTTCTTCTGTACTTCTGAAACATGTGGACACATACATGACAATGATCAATAGAGGGAAGTCACTTATGAGCTAGCATCCCTTTAACTGGCCACTTACTTGGCCATACTGTTCTCAATTCACTAATTACACTACACTTTGTGATGATGGGTAACCTTAACAAAATATTTCACGTCTACATTTGCAAGGCTCAGAAGTATAGTTTAATTCACATCAAGATCTTCACAGGCCTGCAGTGTATGTGTTCTGCATGTTTGGGTGCTGACAGGAAGTAATAGTGCTGGTGGCTTCCTTATTTACAGCTTAAATCTAACAAGTCTAATACAGAAGCTTTTCAAGAGGGTGGGAAGACTTGGAGTAAACACTCATATGCACAGTCTGCAGAAAGCAGGCCTCACTGATTTGCTAGATATAATCTTACAAAAACAAATGCCCTTGCTAGCTATGGGAACATTACAGTGTCTACAAAACTCTATCAGTGAATCAGAAAGGTTTATTTTTTTGGTGGCTTTTGGTGGCTTTTAAAAGAAATTGCCCATCAAATAATAATAATTTAAAAAAATCAAAAATGCTTAAGATCTCACTTGATAGGGAGAAACGCACTGACTCAGGTTATCCTCCTGATCATACAGTGCTGCTGAGTCATATTAATAAATATGTGACTACACAGCTACTCATAACAAGCCCAGGGCTTAAGTTTTACCGGGGGATGTGAGACACAAAACACGCGGAAAAGAAAAACGTGAAATATCTCTCATTTTGGAATCCGGCTCTGAACGTTCACTTTGATACATCCAAAGAAACGCAGCCACATCCACGGGTCGGTGCTCCTTCGTCTCTTCTCCTAATGCTGTCTTAGTCGGATTCAGACTGAAACATACGGAATGTGCGTAAAGAGCCGCTTATGCTGGACGCAAACTGCTCTGCCCAGCGGGCGCCGTCGCGTTTGCTACCTGCGTTCCTCTCCAAGGATGATAAGGCGCATCGATGCACTCGTCCCCGACCTCGTTCCTCTGTGCCATAATTATAACACCATTTTTTTCTTCGGCGATCCCGAAGCCGATCTCTGTTTTTTTCCGCGCGCACGCGTGTGTGTGGATTGTGTTCATCTTTAACCTGCCATCACTGTAGCCCCCCGCGTTGCGTTGGCGCTGCGGATCTAGCTTACAAGAACAAGAGCCAGCTCACAGCCGTGGAAACAAGCGAATCAATTTAGGGAAGAGGAGGAAAAAAAAGAGGAGAGACTGATAGCGAGGTTGGAAAACTGACGATCGGAGAGGGGGAGAGAAAACATCGACCTCACGCCGCAGACGCCGAAACATTAAGGTAGGCTATTTTGGCTGTACAGGTAGAAGGGAGTGAAATGGGTGGCGTAATTATTACATTTGTTACCTAATCGAGAGTGATGCTGAAAACAGTCATGAGATGCAAAAGGGGGGGACAAAAAATTGAGTGTGGCAAAAAGCTGAGATGCAAAACGGTTTAAGCAAATAATTAACATGAGCACACAGTCCACGTCGATGCCAGCGGAATAAATCTGTGCTAGTTCTGTAGAGCGAATGCATTAAAAGGAATCGCTTCCACGCGCAAACCTATGCATTGCACATCTACACAGGTGCTATTTCCCAGTCAGCAATGAACCTAAAGGCTATTTTGCGTGTAGTCGTGTTGTTATTCCGCCGAAGAGAGGATGGATGCAAGCCATTTTGTAATGCAGCATGTGCAGAATTAGGCCTATTCAGAATTTCAATTGCGTTCCCGAGAAGGTGCGCCGTAGTGAGCGCAGCTGCATAGATGAATAAGGCCATTCTGTTCAATTGTAGGAGATATTATGCTACAGGCTATATGATTAGGAGAGATTGCAGATCAGAGGTTGCGACTGCAGGGTAGAAAAAAAATGGGCAAGTTATGGGTTTTTGAGAGTGGGATGAAAAAAAATAACAAAAATAGGGGGGAGAAGAAAAAAAAACAACAACAACTTGCAATTGTTAAAAGTCTGAAAACATTTGCCACGAGCTTGTCATTTTCTCTCTCTCTCTCTAACAGTGGTTGATGTATCCATACTGGTGAAATGCGTCCCATCCATCCTACCCCAATTCCCACGTCCTGAATCAATCTGGTGTTGTCATAGTTACAGTAGATGATCTTGGCCCTGCTGCACCTGTGTCGCTTTGTGTTCATCTCGAGCATCTGTAAATACATGAGGTCTAATTGGGGCTTGTACTCAAGAAAGCAACCCACAACCTCAGTGTTTATTGAAAACAACAGCACCACATTTTTTTTCTTCATTTTTCTGTTTTTTGGCCTCTTCATAAACCTTAATGACAGTTGTGGAGTGGAGGACATTGATACAATCAGGCACTCGTGATGAGGTGATTGGTTTGTAGCAGTTGGTCAGCAGCTTTCAGCTAATTTGTCTTTTCACGAGTGAGCGATCTCTCAGGCCTGATCGAATAATCAATATCTACATCTTTGCAATCTGCTCTTGACACGAACACAAAGGGCTAAAATTTAAAAAAAAAATACACACACAAAAAAACAAAGAGAGAGAGATTCATTTAAGTGAAATTGGTTTGAAGAATTTAATGTGGCCAATGTTTCAGCTATGTCAAGAAGCCCTAGAAAACACATTTTGCAAAAAGATCAGGAAGAAGGCCAACTGCGACAGGACCAGATGGGCCAAGATTTTAGAAATAAAGACCATCGCGGTGTATTTTGTAGCTCTCGAGCTCTCCTGTTGTCGAGAACTTAAAGATGGCAGGTGAAGTCAACAGGCAGCCTTGCAGGTTCAAGGTCTCTCCCACAATACAACTCTTTACAATACAGTGTGGTGCTCTCCGCTGACTGGTTGCACCACCTCATTTAGTGACATTTCCCACGTAATGCAACGAACAAATGCAGCTCAAGTGCTTAACTGTACTTAAGGGAAAAAATGCTGCATTAAACAACTTATTGATTACAAGGGCCAGCGGGTTTTTATTCAAGGGGAATGCATCTTTCCCTCAGTGATGTAATGAACGAAGCAAGTTTAAAAAAAAGAAGGCTGTGTGGGGCCAAAAACTTCACCATTAGCTTACATTTCTTTCTAGACTTCAAGTGTCATGAAAGTGGCTGGAGGAATTTGGAAATACTTTCCATCCAGCTGTGTTTATATTGTACTTTGAACACTGCTCAATTTAAAAGGAAAAAAATGGGAGGAAAGAAAGGCATAGCACCACCATCACTGTGTGTCTTTAATGAAGCAGCAGCGTATGAAACACTGGTACTTCTTTGGCCGGCGGAATATTAATGATGTTTTGCTTTGATGCTTTCATGAATCATTGCAACTATCAGACCTCTACTCTGAATCAGATACAATTCTGATGTCTAAGAGAGCCAGTCAAATTATTGAAATGCATAATTAGCTGTGAAATGGGGATGAGTGGGAGACTCTTCAAGGAAGGACAGCAGAGCAAAGAGCACCATAATGTGGACTGGTGCAAAGGAGCTGCTTACTGTAATATTTAAGTTTATTTGTATTCACACGTCTACATTCATTAGCTTATCTGGGATGTACGTATGTGCTGTCATTTCTTTGTGTCAGTTACAGTTACGATGGTTGTAGATCTGGATGTGGGCATGTGTCGAAGAGAGAGAAAGAGACAGGGCGAGAGAGTCAGTGGGATGTGCAAAGCATCTGAAAAAAGTCTATTTTTAGCATACATTCCCTTACGAGCTTTCTTAATAGCTGCTTTAACTTCTTCGAAGTATGTTTTAGATGAAAACCAATGTTGACCTGATCCTCAGACCTCGACGATTAAGATTCGTTGCAGATTTGTTCCCGCTGTTGTTATGCTCAAGGCCAAAGTTCAACCTTGTTCTTTCTCCTATGAACAGAATTCCGAAATTCAGCTTTGGCTTTTTTTACAGAGTGTGTTATAATAGCAAGTACTGCAAGCATACACTGTAAGCTTTGAGTTAAATGCATTTTGATTTAGACAGCAAAGGCGCTGTTTATCCATTTTGGACACAAAATGTTGATCAAGCTCAGCTAAACACAGTAATGTGGAATAGGGCACTGGACAGTAAAAACACAAGATGGTGAGTGAGCAGGTTGCCACAGCAACAGTGTTTCTAGGCGCATGCATCGTCGCTGCATAGGAGAGGAGATGCTAAGGACTGCCATGGAGCTGTTTCATAAAAAAAAAGAAAGAAAAACCAGTTTATTACAGTAATAAGAGATTCTTTTATTTTAAAAAATGCATCCAAGAGTTATTTTAAATGCCGTATCGATAGAGGTGACATTGTGTTTATATTAGTGTCAGGAAACAAGGATCTTTTATCATTTGTTCTCAGACATGACAGACTTGTGACTGCCAGAGTCATAGTGACGAGAATTATGTGCCTGAGAAAACAATGAGCACTTTCTCTTTCTAATCATTATAAGGGGAACAGCCCAAGCATTTCTAAATTTAGTGAGTCTGCTGATGCTCGCAGCCATTTCTGTTTCAAGATGTGTGTGTGTGTGTGTGAGACACTCAATTAACCAAAACAAGGCTTTTGAAAAAACACAATGCACATTCAGGAATTCAAAAAACAAAACAAAACAGAAAAGCTTATTTTGCGCCATATTTTCCTCTTTCTATATAATCCAGTGGTCATATTCATGTCTGGTTCATCAGTTTTATTTGTTGGGGGAATCTTGTCCGATTTAGCGTGGCATATTGGGCACCGCATGTGCATTGCAGTAAAATGTCAAGAGTCAATAATCATTCCTTCATGTCTTAATTGCTAAACTACTGCATGCAGGCATCATTTGTTACCTCATTTGTAATGCTGTGCTGCTGCTTCATGATAGATTGCATGAATTTCTGCATTAACCTTAGGGCCACATGGACTTGTAACTGCGTACAACCACTTTGCATTCTTTGGGAATGTGAGAGTCTACCTCTGTCAGTGTGTATTTGGCTTGAAGAATGCCAGTATCATAAAGTGGATGACGAGACTGTCATCCTAATGGATCTGCTGCAGCACTTGTGACCCAACTTGCAGTTTTGGAATTTTGTGGCCATTTCAGACCATGACCCCGATGTTAGGTTTAAACCTATGAAGAAAATGGCAGCTGACTCAGTGGTTGATAGACACGTCTTTAGAATAGAAAGTTGTACCATTATTCCAGAGGAGATATTGGTGATATTTAGAGATTTTCAGTTCAGTTCTGCAACTGCTTGCATGTGTGTCCTAGGCTTGTAAAGTAAATCTTTCTGCACTGTGCACTCACTTGACCTCCTTCCTCTCTCTTCTTTTGTCTCTTCCCTTACAGTGAGAACCAACAGCCTCCATCGTGACAACACTTTCACAAGCAAATCCTCCCCTAAATTTGATTTCTCTTCTAATAATTGTCATGGGAAGAAAAATACAGAGTTCTCTAAAATGAAAAATTGAGAAAGCCCAAGTGTTTGATTACCAAGGAAGTATGAGCAAAAGCAAAATAAGAATCTATTACGGATAAAGTCTTTAATATAGCTTTGCACTTTTTCCTCAGATTTTAAGTGGCTGCTTGAAGGAGCAAAAGAGAATCAGAGCGTTAAATATGAACATCAAGATAAGCACCTAAAGTCGCTTGATTGGAGGTGACCTATCAACTTCTTAGCAATAGGGGTAGGTCATGACTCAGTTGCCATGCGTGTTGTCATGGTGACCAGCCCAGGTACCCCTTTCCCCCTCCTCTGGTTGGTCCAACTTTTGTTGTGGTTTCACAACCATGGACCTCAGCTGACAGAGGCAGCACCCCCATGCCCCTCCCCCTGTACCTGCTCCAATCAGGCGAGCCGTGTCATCTGTACAAGGAAGAGTTTAGATCAAATCCCTGACAGTATTTCAGAGAACACAAGATACCTCAATCTACAAGAGAACTCAATTCAGGTAATTTTGGTTTCATCCACAAATGGAAAACACATTAAGACTTTAAAGATATATACCTTGAGGGTATTAAGTTTAATTTTGCTACAATATGCCTCCTTTTTTTGTTTCCACACTAGGTGATCAAGTCTGACACATTTAAGCATCTGCGACATTTGGAAATCCTCCAGCTCTCAAAGAACCACATCCGACAGATTGAGGTGGGAGCTTTTAATGGTCTTCCTAACCTCAATACACTGGAGCTTTTTGACAACCGTCTTACAGTGGTGCCATCCCAAGCTTTTGAGTATCTAAGCAAGCTAAGGGAACTATGGCTAAGAAACAACCCAATCGAGACGCTGCCGGCGTTTGCCTTTCATCGTGTTCCCTCTTTACGGCGTCTTGACCTAGGGGAACTCAGGAAGCTGGATTTCATCTCAGAGGCTGCCTTTGAAGGTCTGATAAACTTGCGCTTCTTGAATCTTGGCATGTGTGGCTTGAAGGACATACCTAACCTCACCCCATTAGTGCGACTAGAGGAGTTGGAGCTATCAGGGAACCAGCTCGGGATAGTCCGGCCTGGATCCTTCCAGGGTCTAGTTTCACTTCGCAAGCTGTGGCTAATGCACTCCAGAGTGTCAGTCATTGAACGCAATGCCTTTGATGACCTCAAAAACTTGGAGGAGCTGAACCTCTCTCACAATTCCCTGCATTCCCTGCCTCACGACCTCTTCACCCCTCTGCACCAGTTGGAGAGGGTACATCTAAACCATAACCCTTGGGTTTGCAACTGTGATGTTCTCTGGCTCAGCTGGTGGCTGAAAGAAACAGTTCCCAGCAACACCACTTGTTGTGCTCGCTGCCACGCACCCCCAGGTCTAAAGGGCAAGTACATTGGAGAACTAGACCAGAGCCACTTTACCTGCTATGCCCCTGTGATTGTTGAGCCACCCACTGACCTCAATGTCACTGAAGGCATGGCTGCTGAGCTGAAATGTCGTACTGGAACGTCAATGACCTCTGTGAACTGGTTTACTCCAAATGGGACTCTGATGACCCATGGATCATACCGAGTTAGGATCTCAGTGCTCCATGACGGAACACTGAACTTCACAAATGTGACCATGCAAGACACAGGACAGTACACTTGCATGGTAACCAACTCTGCTGGAAATACCACTGCATCCGCCGTTCTCAATGTATCTGCTTCGGACCCCAGCAACACTTACAGCTATTTCACCACCGTCACTGTGGAAACACTAGAGCCAAGAACAGACGAGGAGGAGTCTGCAAGACAGTATATTAACGAGACCTTCATAGATTTTCCTAATCCTACTGTCCACCAACCTGGTGTTACTATAACGCCTTCTCTCTCTTCTCTCTCCTCACTGTCCCCACGAATCAATAGAGCTCCTGAAAATACAGTGACTGTGCCCCCAGAACATGTAACTAATGATGATGTAATGAAAACAACTAAGATCATCATTGGTTGCTTTGTGGCCATTACTTTCATGGCAGCAGTAATGTTGGTGGTCTTCTATAAACTCCGTAAGCAACACCAGCTACACAAGCACCACGGCCCAGCCAGAGCCATTGAAATTGTGAATGTAGAAGATGAGATCGGAGCCGGAGCAGGAAGTGGCATCTCAGGTGGTTCGACAATGAATTCTGGAACAGGTGGAGAAGGAACCCTACGGATACATCATCCAGAAATAGTCAACCTTCCCAACATTGGTCGTACCGATACGCTCAACCATTACTACAAGACACATCATTTCAACAACAATGTGATGGGTCTTAGTATTGGCACTGAAGGGATGGGGCCAGGAGGGATCCTGAGTAACAAGAGCCAGCAAGGTCAAGATATCCCTATCTCCTGTACCTCTGTCCCAATCTCCACATCTAACTTGCTCACCTCATCAGGCAATGGCACCAACACCATCCCCAGTTCGATGTCCCCACCACTGCCTATGTCTCTGCCCATGCCTACCATGGGCTTACATGGATCGATCAAGGGTTTCATGGGCCAAAGCCAGAATCCACAAATGGAACCTCTTCTTTTCAAGGGGAGTTCGAAGGAAAATGTACAAGAGACTCAGATCTAACAGCAAAAGTGAGAGTATCGAGTGAGAGTGAGCGAGATTTGACGACAGAGAGGGGATTGATCTTGGGTTTATGTGCAGAATGATTAGACACTAGAGTGCACTGACATCACACTAGGAAAGAGGATAGACTGAAACGGCAATACACAAACACATAGACTTATCTGTGACAGTGTACTGAGCCAAGGATTACCACAATGGCCCACTTGTGTTTGTAGTAACGATCATGGCCATGGAGATCAAGGAATGGACATTGCTACAATGTAAATCTGTGCCAAAGCAAATGTTTTTTGCAGTTTCTACAAGCTGTGTTCTCATAGGAAAAAAAAAAACTAGCCTTTCAGAGTAATCAGTCCCCAAACCGTTGTTGGCCAGCAGAGTTGAAAGACACGCACAGCACTTGCCACACTGAAGACCAGAGATATTGCAGAATAAAATCCAAGAGACATTTTTCTTCCTCAAAAAAACACGAGCCACATTCTCTCTCAAGTGACTCAAAAGACTCCCTCAAGGTGAAAATTATGTAGGCATAAATAGATGGACAAAAGGGTACAGTGCAAACTACTGTGAAAAATCCACAAATTATATAAATATATTTTCATCTAAATATGTATCATTGCAGACTCTGATGCAGACATATTTTGGGGTGGATGTATAAGCTGGTATAGTTTGTTTCTTTGTGAATAATCAGGGGCGGTGATAGTTGAGGTTTGTTATGATATGTTTTAAGTTTGGCTACTTCTCAGAAACATAAGGGCTCAATTGCAACACTCATTGTGAATCTTTGAATTGGCTTTGTGGCATAAAGTCCATTTAGGTTGTATTACAGTAAATGCAGATCTCTGTTTGACAAACTTTTGTCTGTTGTTTCAGTAATAATCATTACAAACTTTTGTGTTCTGAAAGTGTATTATGTATTTTGTAAAAGCCAGCTTCTTGGTATTTGAATTGACAATTCTGATACTTAAATGCCAGCATCAATTAATGGTTAAAACAAACACGAACAGGTAATCCAATGCAACAACCTGTAAGGGTAAATTAAAGTGTTGACAATGTGTTATTTGAATCAGATCAGTAGCCAGATATTTGCTTTTAGACTGGAATTTGATATGATCTCCTTGCTCATGGTTACCATAATCATGCCATGAAATGCTGTCATAAGGATGAGTCGACATCTATCTGCAGCAGCTTTCAAGAAGGGAGTGAACATCCATCTTAAGAAGATTGGAATGAAAGGAAATGTACAGTATATTAATAATAATAATGTCTGGTTGTATGACAATTGTAAGATCCACATTTTTAAAGTGTAACTTTCATATGTTAAATGCCATTTACGCTTCTTGCGTTTCAACTATGTATTTCTTTATTTTTGTTAGTTTGATATAATGTGTACAGTTGTCTAGCCATGTATCATTACGTGTGAAATAAATCAATCATATATTGGGTTGTATCGGGTCAATATGGCAACCATGTAGGTAAAGAGTGAGACATTGTGCAGTTCTCTGTGCTAAAACCTGGATTGAATGTATGGTTAATGGTTTAGCCATTAGTCACCCTGGTAATGACACGTACTGTCTGTCCTGTTAATGCGGTCAGACAGGCTTTTAGCGACTTGCCTGTGGATGGGCTACACTTCTGGTTTTGGAAGATGAATGTTTTCATGATCTTATCCTTTAATGAAGGCGGGTTTGTCAAAAATTAGTCTTCGCCCATGGTGATTCCTCTGCTCTCGTGCTGACAAAGTTTGAAATGCGAACAGACAATTAAGGAAAAGTAATGTTTGTTGCAATTGAGCGCAAACTGGACAAGTAACCAGTTATTCCAGAGACAATGGAAAATCAGTGTTGACTGTAATGAAGGTCTAATTTTGCTGGGATGTGTGTGTGTGTGTGTGTGTGTGTGTGTCCCTCAAAGCTATACATTGTATATGAGGTATTTTCTATTCAAAGGAAGGATTTTGTCATTAGCAATGAGCCCATGCGTATTGGAAGAAGGCATAAAATGAAGTATTGATAGTAACAGTGATGATAATAAGAGTGATGCTACTAGACAAAATCCAGAATCCGCTCTCACATTGTTATATCTGTGAAAGGAACATCTTCTAATGCTAGCAAGCTAAGCCATTTTTCAACTACGTCTTGAATATGTGTATTGATTTTTTTTGTAACTTGGGTTGTCTAAACTGCAGCCATTTCTCTATTATTTCTCAACCTTATGTTATTATTTCTGGTCATAAATATAATTTAAAAAACCATAGTCAATGTAAATCTGCAGCCTGTCCAACAGATTTAGAGGGCAGGATTTAACTGTATCCCCACAGAGACACAAAAAGAATATAAATTAATTCTAAAGACGTAACATATGGCTGCCCCCTTGATGTGCTGCATTTGGTGCTCCGTCGTCAGATTTCAAAGAGCATACTAGATACCTCCTTGTGCGCCGTGTATGAGGGTACATTTCTCCACGTTAACCGTGGAACAAATCTTTTACCTGAACATTACTGTAGCAATGTTTTATTATGATGATGATGATGACTCACCTAATCAGCATGGAAATGTTCCTTTCAAATCTCTGAGCATCCGTAAAACACGACATGCAAGGTTATCATTGTTATTATTAACGTTTGAAGGAAACGCAGATGGCTTTTGTTGCATCTTAGTATTGTGGCTGCCATTGTACTCTGTGCTCGATGCTACTGCAAAGGAAGCTCATTCTCGTAATGTTCAGAAATATATGACCCCTTTTAATGAAGTTGACAAGCTTGAGACTGTACATACCGATCATCTATACCTAATTGTATTATGAGTTTGGCTACAGATGGAGTTCTGACATGTTTGTATCCTCTGCATCACCCATTGCTTACAATGGATGCTTCTGTCCAGGTGACATTTCTTGGTTTGTTGGAGGCAAAACTCCTTAATGAAATGGATTATGGTATCTGAGACACCAAATTGCGAGACAAGAAAATGGACTGACCTTTTGGTTCTTTAAAGGTAAGCTGTTCTGTTTGATAAAACAATATAAAAAAAATAGTCTGCTTTAAAAGATTTGAAAGAGAAATGTGCAAAACAATAGAAATTTTAGATTACTTTACACAAAAAAACTATATATAAAAATGTCATGTGTTTTCTTTTTCTTTTGTTTTTTATTTCCAGTTGTCGGTTGTATCTTAGTATGTGGTATTATCAGTTTGGGCCTTTATGGATTGTCATTAAATGTCATTTATTTCCCCTCAGAAATTCATCCAGGTACACAGTGTGACAGAAGAGTGTATTTCTTCAGTTATAGCAAAATCAAAATGTGCAATATTTACACTTCAATGACTGTCATGCAGTGACTGAGAGGTATATTATTTCGCTGTTTACTATTTGTGTGATTTCAGTTTTCTGCTTCCTGTAAGGACATAGTCTGTTATTAGAAACATACCACTTTCCTTCTTTGTTGTGATTTCATCCTACAGAACACAACCACAACTATTCTAAATATGAAATGCATTAACAAGTTTAAAATGACAAATGACCTTTCAAATAAGTTATTGCGTGAAATTTTATAATATAAAATGAAAAAAAATGTCAAGTATAACTGTGTTTAAACTTTATTTTCTTACCTACTTTTTGTTACCTACACACATTTGCTTTTTCAGAGGTTAATCAGGAAAATAAGGTTTTGGATCAACACTATGGCATGCCCCAGTCATGTTATAAAACAATTCCATTTAGAGGTATCTTTTTGTACAGAAAACGTAATTTTTTTTCTTATACAATTATAGCAAACATGGCTATATACACTCACTGGTCACTTTATTAGGGTTAGTACAGGCTAGGACCGCCTTTTGCCTTCAGAACTGCTTTAATTCTTAATATCATAGATTCAACAAGATGCTAAAAGCATTGCTCAGAGGTCTGGGTCCATATTGACATGATAGCATCACAGAGTTGATGATGATGTGACACCACATTCCAAAGCCTTGAAATTTGGGGACAGTGAACACATTTTCATGTTCAAAAAATTACAGTTTGAGATGATTTGAACTTTCTGATATGGCAGGTTATCCTGTTGGAAGTAGCATTATAAGATAGGTACACTGTGGTTATAATATGATGGACATGGTCAGCAGCAATACTCAGGTATGCTGTGGTTTTTAAACAATGCTTGGTTGGTACTAAGGGGCCCAAGGTGTGACAAGGAATATCCCCCACACCATTATACCACCATGAGCAGTGTTGTTTATGCCAAATTCAAACCCTGTTATATTGATATATATCATATGTTGCAGCAGAATTTGACACTCATCAGACGAGGCAATGATTTTCCAATTTTCTATTCTCCAATTTTGGTGAGCCTGTGTGAACTGTACCCTCAGTTTCCAGTTTCTTTTGCTGCTTAAGCCTATTTCACTGCGTTGTGCACTCAGAGGCACTCTTCTGCATACCTTGGTTGTAATCAGTGGCTATTTAAGTGACTGTAGCCTTACTGTCAGCTTGAAGCAGTCTTGAAGCATTCTACTCTGACCTGTGGTATTTCAGTCCTGAGAACTTAATGAACGATTTTCTCTTTTTTCTGACCATTCTCTGTACACCATAGAGTTGGTTATGTTAGAACACCCCAGGAAATACTCAAATACTCAGGCCAGTCCACGTGGCACCACCAACCATGTAGAAGGACATTCAGAGTTACTTAAGTCACTTTTCTGTCCTATTTTGATGTTTGTTTTTTAATTTCAACAGGTTGACTTGACCATGTCTACATGCCTAAATGATTTGAGTTGCTGCCATGTGATTGGTTGATACTTGTGTGTGACACACACTTCATACTAGCTGGATTTGTTTTAACTGAGCTATACAAAAAAAAGAAAGTACACAAAGGTCGTACCACTAACTCCATAATTAAAGTGTACTAATTGAATAAGAGGTGTTGGTGTGCCAATCACATTCTAACAAATTCAACAAAAAAACGAATAACTCTGGAATCACAATAGCGTGGAAACCACGTTAGTAAATCAACTGGTCCTTCGTGTTATATTAGGGTAATTATAAATTACCCACTCTGCCAATTTTTATTAATAGTATAAATTTACAAACAAGCTAAAAAGGGAAATCAAACAAACAAATCACTTCTTTCTGGTGATTAGACATTTTCCATACAAGGCAACTGTGAAACGACTCAGTGGCTATGACATCAACATGAACAGAACTATGCTCCTGACACTGTGCCTGCTTCTTGTTCTGCATCATTATCACTACTTCTTTTCCTGAAAGGGTTGATTGTGTGTTGTAAAGTGTTCTTAAGCTAGGTGAAATGAGGTGAGGGGAAACTGTATATGCAATCACAGTCTTGTCTGCAAGATGTATTATAAGTTCAAGCCGCATTATGAAACAAGTTCAAGGGAATAAGCATTGCAATAAGTGTTGCATCAGCCACGAGCCATAACCATGAATCTGAATGTGTTTAGATAAAATGTTTGGACCTTACATCAGGGAAATTGTATCTGAAATATCTTTGGGGGCACTATGTAAAGTAATTTTCTTGAATGTAATTGTCCTTGGCTTGTACTCCGGTCTCCAGAGACCTCAGTCCCCACGAGATGTCTTACACATAATGTTAAAGGCTTGCACACTAAAATAGCAATAGACGACACAGCTTCAGTATAATATGATTAGGCTCTATTGAAGTATTTGTGAAACCAGTAAAGACATGAAAAGAAATGTTCTGTAACACCATGAGAACACCATGAAGTGACACATCTTGAAGCATATCATAATTATCTGTTCTGTACCGTTTTTCCTGTTTGTCAGCTTGTATTAATAGCGAGCAAACATATGGTACGGAGAATGTGCAAGACTTGACTTGAATTTGTCCTTTTTCTGCCATGTTTAAAAAGAGCAATACTCACATGAAGCGAGGGGGTGTGAGAGCGAGAAAAGAGTGTGTATGCTGCAGAAAAGAATGCATTAATATGTGCCGAAGATGAAAGAGAAATGCTCAAAAGCAAATACATTTTTAGCATTCTGTGATCTTGGCATGCATATAATGTAATGCAGGAGGGGTACATTTAAATTAGCAAAGGTGGAATTTAAAAATACCAGTTTCATCCCTTGCAGCAAGAAACAACCACAGTCCACAGGAGGTTTATATATCAACAAAAATCTCCACTTGTAATTTTAAACTGTGCTTTCTATTAAAAGGGGAAAAGGAAAACCTGATTTCTGTTTGCAAAATTCTCCCTGTGCAATCACATCTCCTCTGCACAGTTGTAGAGCAGTCATTTCCTATAAATCCACTGTGACTGCACTATCCTCTCCTCTTCCCTTTCGATGTCTTCTCCCTTCAAATTCAATAACCTCCCAGCTGTGTGTTTCTCCAGGGATTCCCCCAGCTCCCCTGGCCCACAGACAGACAGCAGAATCTGTGGGGAACCTGACACAACATAAACTCCACTGTGAAGCAGAGGTGTCAGAGTCTGTGGGCTGCACCGAGGAGCCATGGAAATGCAAAGGCCTTTCTATTTCTTCACACTTTAAAGGTTGAAGTGAAAAATGCATGCGTAAAACACGAGAGTATAGTGTTCGATATGAATGTGTGAAAAAGTACAAACTATGACCTATTCATTCATTAATGTCAGGCTTAACTCTGGCTAAGGAAGGATGAGAAAAGCAGTATGGAATTTTATGAGAAAATTGTGACATTGACCCACTTGGGTATAGTTTGTGCAATACGGGTAAAAGGAAACCAGTGGCCCTTTGATTTAAAGTCTGCTCTTTGTTTAAAGATTCATTTTTCTGACGGTTACATGAAAGTATGTGCTTACTACTGATGTACTTCGAGGGCTTTCTTATACTGTACTGAACATACAGTGCTTTGCTTTTATTTTGGTCTATATTTAGACCCCCTCAGCATTATTAAGAGGCATGGAGCAGATCTTTTTTGTTTGGTGATACAGTTTCCTTTTTCACCCAAAAGAACTCAATTATTAATCCAGGAATAGAAGATAAAGAAACATACCATAGGGAAACTTTTTTTGCTAGACATGTATAGCCATCTCATGTAACTTGCAAGCACTCAGGAGCCCTTGTAACCCCAGACAGTTCTTTTCCTCTACTGGGGATAAAACACTCAACCTGACCAACAAGACTTGTCACCCGGAAAAAAAAAAGCTGTTTATCTTTCTCTCCACTGAATATTGCCAAATGGGTTTGGAAATCGAGCCGCTGCTGTATGTGTGTGGGGAATTTGGCTGATGGCGACTTATGTCTGGTTTGCATGTGGTGTAAGTGGTTTTTACTCATGCGCAAATACTTTCATTGACACTAGTATTATTTGCCACGGTTTTATACATAAAATAATGTATATGAGGTAGGGCTGTTCAAAATGTAAAAATAATATAAAGGTGCTGTTTAAATCCGACTATTATTATTATTAACACAACAGACCATTTTAGACTCTAATTTTCAGTATTAGGTCAGAGACAAAAATATCTCTTGGTGATGAATCCAAATGACAATCTGAAATAGCCTCTTTGAAAGAACGCAAAGCAGGCTTTGTTATATTGCTTTATAATCATGTTATGTGCTACCACAATATAACACAAAGAGACCTCACCAGTGTTTGTTACACTGTAGGGAAGGTATATGGTGGGCGAGGAGGTTTAAAGTAATTACTTTCCTATTAATATTCTCTTTCCAGCATACATCGTAACTGACACGTCCTATGTATTTACTGGAAGAAGATATGTAGTAAATTGTTCTCCAGTGTATTTACTCCCACATACTAACACATTTTTCAGGCACTGGAGCTAATGTTGTTATTAGATTATTACACTTACTTGAATATTGATTTGCCATAACTGCAGGTAGGGGCAATGCCTCTACTTTGCCTTGTTAATGTTGTGGCACTTTATGCATTTAATAGCACTATGAATTATGTAGAGACTTTTAGCCTACTTTGATGCTGTAGTGGTATTCAGTTATTCAGCTCTAGCACTCAAGCCACTGAAGGAGCAAAATATGAAGCTACAGCTAGCAAGCAGATAGCTTAGCACAACTTGACACGAGCCAAGGAAAGGTATTTTGGATCTGCTGTCCAAAGGTAAAATCGGCTCACCTGCTACACCAGTGCTCATGAATAAGGTGAATAATTTCTAAATCTTTGAATTCATATTTAAATTTTTTTTCCAAAAGTGGAAAAATTATACATTGTAGAAGTGATTAGCCCTACAAAGCTAGATTACTTAGCAAGAGTAAGAAATAGTTCCGCTGATACTTAATGTGCACTCATTTATCATTACATATTTTTATACATAATTATTATGCACTATTATGCACTTAAAACACATTCAGTATTTGTTGCAAATGATGTATACAGTTACCTTATATTGTTTCCCTGTTTAAAGTTCCAGTTTAAAGCTAAACATATGGTATATTATCTAATAATTATAGCCTAATTATTATGTTGAACAGGATTGTGACATGTCTGGACAGGTTGTCATCTCTGAGATAACACCTTGGACAGAAAACCGTGGTGCTTGCACTAATACTATACTGCCAATTTAGCAACACTGAATCACCTACAACATGTAACTTTGGAGTTATAAAGGAAGACATAGCATCTAAGCAAGCAGAGGGAGAAAATGCAAACATTAGACAGAAAGCCCAACTGACAAGCACAGTCAAAACAGATCCATCTTAATGTTAAGCGACAAAGTGGCCTGAGTATTTGATCTCCCAAACAGTGGAAGAAATTGTAATAAATGCCCAAAAATACAACGGTGCAGCAGCACACATGTGACAAAGTGATAAAAAGTCTGCTTATCCATAGCCATTCCAGCAAAGTGATTACACACGTGTGGGCTAAGCTTGTAGAAGAACAACAAACAACACAGTTTTCTCAGATTTGTGCTCAAGAATTTCTTCACATGGTCGGGAGCTTAAAGTCAGAGTTCTCTGTGTTATGAAAGCAGCGCTCTTTTTACCTGGATAAATCACTGTGATAAATTATACTGAATACACAACCTCAATTTATATTGAGAGTTTCTGTTCGAAGGATCACCTTTTCACAGATTCTTTTGTTTAAAGAATGTTTTTAATTGCATTGCCACCAGAATGTGCATGTATTAATTTTGTGTTTCATAAAATGTTTAAATGTTTTCAAACTTGATTCTAATCTGCTGCTTAGTCTGTTTTACACTGCTGGAAGCTGTTAGGAAACAGGGCACACTTTAAAATCCATTCAGTCAAATTAAGATTAATTTCACTGTAATCTGCTAACAACCTAAAGTGATTTCCACGTCGTCTTTATTAGACTGTGGGACAGTAACCTTTAATGAATAAACGGATCCAGTTTAAAGTTTCAGAACTCTAATTTGCAGTTGTCACCTTGGTTTAAAGATAGCACTGAGAGCGCACTCAGTGATAAAATAATTAACTTAAAATGTTTATTTTACCACTCTGTGAACTAAATCCGCATGTTATAATTTTCTGCAGAATTAACCTCTGGTCTTTTTTTTTAAGAGTGTCACATTTTTACAGTTATTTTTTATGTGCTTTATAGATTTTAATCAACATATTATCATAATTAGGTGGCACTCATAGGGATCATTTTGTGTGGATGAAGAGTCATGTGACCTGTGGAATACCCCTTTTTTTATGTGAGGCCTGAAGCAGAAAGGCTGAACTAAGAGAGAAAGATGAAAACTACTGCTACCACTATTGCCAACTGAGGTTTTGGGTATGGTCGAGCCAGTTGTGTTGAACATTGTAGTATACCATACCCCTCATGATAAATCTTTGCATTTAAAAAACAGACAGTTTGCACATTTGACTTGACAAGGAT